>CM042381.1:30104923-30169923 GCA_023634145.1 Thymallus thymallus
ATATACTGTATATATATGTATATATACACAAAAAAAATACACTGTTGCGTCATGCCAATAAAGTGAATTTAATTTAAAAATTGAATTGAGAGAGAGAGAGCGAGAGAGAGAGAGAGAGAGAGAGAGGGGAGAGAGAGAGAGAGAGAGAGAGAGAGAGAGAGAGAGAGAGAGAGAGAGAGAGAGAGAGAGAGAGAGAGAGAGAGAGAGAGAGAGAGAGAGAGACCTGATATACAGAGAATGATTTAGTGTAGGAGTCGACCTTGACAATAGTCACTGGCCTGGGAGAGAGAGAGAGAGAGAGAGAGAGAGAGAGAGAGAGAGAGAGAGAGAGAGAGAGAGAGAGAGAGAGAGAGAGAGAGAGAGAGAGAGAGACCTGATATACAGAGAATTGTTTAGTGTAGGAGTCGTCCTGTCTTTCTGCGTTTAAATGACTCAACAGTTAGGCAGTGCCAGAGTATAGACAGAACTATAGCTTCAGCCTGAATTGGCCTCTCTACCCTAGAGGTCTTTGGGTTTCAACACTTTCAGGAGCCCAGAGGAAGAGCAGCTGCTTTTTCTGTTTCTCGTAAAGACTGAAACAAACACATACACACACAGAGACACACACACGCACGCACATGCACTGGAAGGGAGGCAATGAGGCTCCCAGTAATGGATGGTGCAGGTGTTAAGATGTTTCGATGTGGGAATTTGCGTAGCCCATGAAGGATTCAGCAATGGACCATGGTAGTCCCTTCTTAACTACATGTGTCCAGGGGAAGGGTTTTTTACCGTCCAAGACCCAGCACCTGCCCTGTAAATACTGTCTTCCCTCCATGTAATCCTACCCCTCAACTACATCATCCACCCCTCAACTCATCCACCTCCCTGCAGAGACAGTAAGTATACAAACATGTTGTCATCTGACAGTGAGAAAAATTGAGCACTGCAGGTGGCTTGGTTTTTTTGTGGTCAGGATTCAAACATACTATCCACAGTACAGTACAGTATTCAGATCAATAGTCTAGAAGTGGCACTACATTTTCAACTCTGCCTTCTGCTATGTGTTAGTGAACAAACAGGGCTACATTCTGAAAAGAATTCCCTTTGTGAAAGAATGAACCTTCCGTGGTCCAAACTGTCAGAAGCAATGGGTCTCTGATTACAGGGTTTCTAATCTCACTGTGAACATTTTATTTGCCGAATAAAACCATCTATAAAATGTCTCTATCTTTATTTCTGTTATAAAAGCAGAATAGGGGCCTAGTGTCAGCCACTATGTTCAGCCATGTCTACTGAATGTCTCCCCACCTCCCTCCTCATTTCATTAGGAACCAGCCACCAGACACTTCAGAGAAACATTCAATTACACTCCGACTGTAATTAAATGTCCCTCAAATTAGTTCATTTAAATCCTCTTCTTCATCTGGGCTTCACACAAGGTTTTAATGCTTGGCTCTGAATAGGGGCTCTCAAATGAACATTAAGCCCCTCACCCACTGGGAGTGTTTCACAATCGCAGTCAGACTCAATTTTCTCAAGCTAACAATGGATGTTGGTTTAATAGGGATACACACACACACGGATAGACACAAAAACACACACACACACAGACAGACACAAACACACACACACACAGGTGAATTACAGCTCACACAGTGGCATGGTTCTATATGGGTTAATTTGGTAGCCTTCGTATTTTCAACGTAGCGATTAGTCCGCTAGGACAGGAGACGTCGTGTGACATTAGCTTAGATTATGTCTGATTTAACACTCATAATGGGCCCGGATCTGTGAGGTGCCAACATCTATCTCTTCACGTCCCCATGTAGGCGCCAGACACAGGTCTAGGTTTACCATTTAAAGGTTTGAAATACAAAGCAATAAAATACTGAAATGTCACCTCAGATCCCATGATTAGTAAAGGTTGGGATTTGGGACAGTGAATGACTAATAGGCTCTCTTCCAGTATACACGCATGACTAAATAGCACAGTGGAGGAGCTTTAGTTGTATCTGCTGTCCCTGGTCCCTGGTTCCTGAGACCTAGCTGTGTGTGTCGAATACATAGCTACTGTATTAAAATACAGATCCCGGACGAGCCCCCAACAATGTTACCATGACGAAGGCATGGGTCTAGTAGCCATCTTAGCTAGAGCTGAGCTTCTGACTCCTAATCAACACGTACAGTATAGGTCAACAACAGTCTTTCAAAAACCAAAAGAACTTCTCTCTCTGTTCCACTCCACACTGGCACAGCCCAGCACAGTCCAACATAATGAATGTGATAATAATGTGTGGATGAAATGTCAATCATGTAATGGCCCCCTAGTCATCAATATTCTCCCGGGGTACATGGAGAAAGGTCAGAAAATCTCTCATTAGGATAGGAGCATGAGTGTGTGTGTGTCTGTCTGTGCGCCTGTGTATTACGATATCTGAGAGTACACTGTATCTCGCCACCAAAGGCAACAAGCAAGGGAACCACTAAAGGGAGGTTCTCTGAATGAAGGAATAGGGACAATCCCTTCATTATATCTTCCTTATACAATCCAGGTAATGCCACCTCTGCTTGCCTGCATTCTTACAATCAGGTTAACCTCACTTCGGAAATGTTAATTTGACACAATCTCTCTCTCTCCCTCTCTCTCTCTTTCTCTCTCTCCATAAAAGCCGCTAGAGGTTATCTATCGGATTCCAGAGTTGCACAGCACTGAAGTTAGGGGTTTCCTACGCTGCAGTCAAGCCAGGATAAGTGTGCACTTTCCATAGTCAGCGTTGGGCAGCCCAACCCATGTCCTAGTCTGTCCATGGCTGTTATCAGCCTGGGTCTCATACAGGTGTAAACAGACAGTCAGGAATGCTGTCAATACTTCAATGGAATCCTGTTAGTCAAACACATATATTGTTCAATGTGACAAGATGATCTCGTTCTGTTTCGTGGAAAATAATCCAAAGGTTGAAGAAATGAAACAATTCATATGGCAACATGGCAGGCCTTAACCGAAGGTTGAATGAATCTACTGTAGCTCTCATTTCAATACAGTGTGCAATAACTTAAGGGAGCAAGGATCTCCAAAAATGACCTCACAACGATATTCCTTACAGTTGTCATTAATGAGATAAGAGGCCATGTAGTCACAGATGAGAGAAAATCTAGTGGAAAAGTCAAGTCATCGTTCACTCATCAGTCACAAAGACAGATAAACTCAGTTCAGAGTTGTTGACAGTGATGCTGATTCTTCACTAAGACTTACCTATGATAAGACGTCCTTCAGTATCAAGTGCCAACCATGATCAAGCAACAGCAACACACACGCATGCATCAGTGGGAGCATTCAAGGCAAGCTCTTAAGTTTATATATCTTCCAAATCAAGCTAATGGTGAAACTCCTAAATGGATGTAAGGCCATCTAATGAATGAACCAAAAGTGCAAGTCGCCAAAAACAGAGGATATGGGTTTACCCTCGTAATATTTATGCATCCTCCAAATGCTTACAATTGTACAAGTGATACTGCAGCTGTAACAAAACATGAGCAGTACAACCCCAACCAAAAAGACAAGCTCACATCTGAATGAAAAGTGAATCACTTGAGACGACCTCAATGCCCTATCCAATAGTTAATATGTCATAGTAATGCACTACACATTAACCCTTGAGAATGATTAAACTAATAAATAATGTCCTTTTGCATGTCATTATGGGTAATACACACTCTCCCCTTGGTTGTCTCTGTACTGACCAGTCTAATTCGATTGGTTGTCTCTGTACTGACCAGTCTAATTTGATTGGTTGTCTCTGTATTGACCAGTCTAATTCGATTGGTTGTCTCTGTATTGACCAGTCTAATTCGATTGGTTGTCTCTGTATTGACCAATCTAATTCGATTGGTTGTCTCTGTATTGCAATGGACCCCGCTATCTGCAGACCCGAGGACTATCTAACTGTGACAATGGACCCCGCTATCTGCAGACCCGAGGACTATCTAAATGTGACAATGGACCCCGCTATCTGCAGACCCGAGGACTATCTAAATGTGACAATGGACCCCGCTATCTGCAGACCCGAGGACTATCTAACTGTGACAATGGACCCCACTATCTGCAGACCCGAGGACTATCTAACTGTGACAATGGACCCCGCTATCTGCAGACCCGTCTGCCACGGTCATATTAGGCAGGAGGAATATTCAGTTGGGTAAAATATACTGAACAAAAATATAAACGCAACATGCAACATTTTCAACAATTTTACTGAGTTACAGTTCATATAAGGATATCAGTCAATTTAAATGTATTCACTAGTCCCTAATCCATAATCTATGGATTTCAAATGACTGGGCAGGGGCGCAACCATGGGTGGGCTTTGGAGGGCATAGGCCCACCTGCTTGGGGAGCCAGGCCCAGCCAATAAGAATGTGTTTTCCCACAAAAGGGCTTTATTACAGACATAAATACTCCTCAGCTTCATCAGCTGTCCAGGTGGCTGGTCTCAGACGATCCCGCAGGTAAAGAAGGCACAGGTGGAGGTCCTGCGCTTGCCTGGTTACACATTGTCTGTGGTTATGAGGCCTGTTGCACGTACTGCCAAATTCTCTAAAACGACGCTGGAGACGGCTTATGGTTGAACTTTTAACATTAAATTCTCTGTCAACAGCTCAGTAAACATTCCTGCAGTCAGCATGTCAATTGCCTTTTATTGTCCCCAGCACAAGGTGCACCTGTGTAATGATCGTGCTGTTTAATCAGCTTCTTGATATGCCACACCTGTCAGGTGGATGGATTATCTTGACAAAGGAGAAATGCTCACTAACAGGGATGTTAACAAATATGTGCACAACATTTGAGAGAAATAAGCTTTTGTGCAAATGGGAATTTTTGGGGATCTTTTATTTCAGCTCATGAAACATATTAACGCACTTTACATGTTGCATTTATGTTTTTGTTCAGTATAGTTTGTGACATAGAAGGAGTGTAAAACTGACACAATTCACTATATCACTAGAACACAATGTCTATGTATAATATCTGGAACATATGCAGTGTCAGAATTAATATATCTGAGTAATACTATGCTATTGTCCTAAGGACAATTAACAAAGTAGAATGAAAAGAAAATAAACAGAGTTGAACTTAGATGCTAACCGTGTAGCTCAGTCGGTAGAGTATGGTGCTTGAAACACCAAGGTTGTGGGTTTGACTCCCATGGGGGACCAGTATGAAAATGTATGCATTCACTACTGTAAGTTGCTCTGGATAAGAGTGTCTGCTAAATGACTAACATGTGAAACGACTTCTCATATGGATGTGACTCACTACTGACTGACATGGAGAAACATGACGATATTCAGTTCTTCTTTTAATATTCCATTCCTTCATATTCCGACCCATTCCTAGGGTCAAAGTTAAATAAAGGTTGAATAAAAACGTTTAAAAAAAATCTCAATCAGACCCCTGACCTTCTGACTACGAAGCGGCTCTCTAGTCTAGTGATGGGAAAGTGTGCCCTTTTTTCACTGACTCTAGTCTTTTCGACTCGTTCAGTCAAAAGAATGGATATTTTGACTCATTTCGTTCACTTGAGTCAGTAACGCCCAGAGCACGCAGGACCCCCTACCGGCAAACGAGGAACTGAAAACTCGAAAGAGTCATGATTCTACAAGCCTCTCGTTCACATGTCGCTCAGTATAGGGGGCTTATTGGAGATGTCCTTTGTGACTGAGACTTGATTGCTAGGCATACAAACAAGATTATTTATTGATACATTTGAAACAAGGTCTAGTTGTGTGTATGGTTTGGTTCTACAAAGCTGTGTCCAGCATAACATAATAATCAATTGCATTCATTCTTGCACTATGCGATCAATTACCAGTTCAAAACATGTATTTTCCTTCTATATGGTGCCTGCATGATTTATTTTACAGTTGTGGGTCGGAGAACATCTCCGGAGCCGTTTAGCTGGAGGAGTGTGTATTAATCCCGCCGTAGTCATTGTGGACAGCAGGTCCAACGAACAAATAAAATTAACAAGTCACTCAGAAAAACAAATCATGAATCTTAAGTCAGTAAAAAGAGTTGTTCAGAAAGAACAAATAGTTTGCAAACTGCACATCACTTCTCTCGTCCAATTGACACGCATGTCTGACTCAGGCTTTCACATGGCTGTGATAGATTTGCTGGTTTACTGCTGGTGCCGCGCCATGCACTTCACCATGGTGTCAATGTCAAAGCCAAAGCCAACAACACTGACCCCTGGGGTCATCCCTCTGGCCTCGATCTGGTCTCCCTCGATCCCCTGTCAGACAATGGCGGTTTCCTCCTCTGTGCACCACCACATATCTCCCCCTACGGTCACAGAGGCTGTCCTGGAGACCTCACAGTGGAGAAATGGTGATGGTCACCCCTGACCCTGTTTGGTCTCCTCTGCCTGCCCCTCCACTCCCTCTACCCACTTCTGCCCTCTCTCGCTGGGTGACAGATAGATTAGGGTCATTACAGCTTGGCTGTGCCCACATTCTGGTGGCAAGGTGAAAATTGAGATTCCAATGGTGGCTCTCGCACTACACTGTTGATGAAATGTCTTTCCCTTCTTAGAGCTTGCCAGTGGAGGTGGCGAGGGGTGGAGGGTGGGGGAACTTGTGTACTTGACTGGACACCCTATTATGAAACCCTAACGCTGCATTCAGACTACGTTCAGAGTACTTGCAGCAGACCCTGTGTGTGTGTGTGTGTGTGTGTGTGTGTGTGTGTGTGTGTGTGTGTGTGTGTGTGTGTGTGTGTGTGTGTGTGTGTGTGTGTGTGTGTGTGTGTGTGTGTGTGTGTGTGTGTGTGTGTGTGTGTGTGTGTGTGTGTGTGTGTGTGTGTGTGTGTGTGTGTGTGTGTGTGTGTGTGTGTGTGTGTGTGTGTGGTAATGCTGTAATTGAAGAACACATTATTAAACAAACCAAGATCTATCAAACTTACATCTCGGAAATTATTTGTATAGCTATACAAAAACAAACAAAAATGTGTTTAAAATAACATTTCACAAGAACCACAAACCCCCATATCCTTGCTGCTCATGATTGATAAATGAGGGCCAGTGTGTGTAAGAATGAGACAAATACAGACCTCATACATTACCTCATAACCCACTCTGATAGTCTATTCAGTGTAACTATTGAGTGTACTTGTTCATTCCTGCTCTACTGTGTGTTTAGGGTTAATAATGTTTAAATGTCATATAGGGAGAGAGAGAGAGAGAGAGAGAGAGAGAGAGAGAGAGAGAGAGAGAGAGAGAGAGAGAGAGAGAGAGAGAGAGAGAGAGAGAGAGAGAGAGAGAGAGAGAGAGACCTGATATTCAGGTTCAACTGTTAAATCAGTATCAGAGGGAAGACGGTTCACTGAATAGAACACTGACCAATCAACAGCCAAATGGTGTGTGTGTGTGTGTGTGTGTGTGTGTGTGTGTGTGTGTGTGTGTGTGTGTGTGTGTGTGTGTGTGTGTGTGTGTGTGTGTGTGTGTGTGTGTGTGTGTGTGTGTGTGTGTGTGTGTGTGTGTGTGTGTGTGTGTGTGTGTGTGCGTGCGTGTGAATAAAAAATGTCTCTATAGAACACACATTTGCCGGTAGAGCTAAACATGGTAATAATGCAGTGTTAAAAGTGACCCTTAAGGCTTTAGTTCTAAGGGTCCAAAATGTAATATGTTCATTCTCTCCATGAATAGTCATTTGAATGAGGGGGTCATGTTGACATGATTTGGTGCTTCAGGGGCTGTGCTTTCTATGACTTCGCTTTCGTTATCTAAGACATTCCTAGAGAAAATGCTCTGTACCCAATTAACTAATTCCTACTAAATGCACTTCTGGACAGTATCTTATTGTGCATTAAATAGTTTCAATGAACATGGCATTTTGTTTAACATGCTTCTTTGTCCAATAGAGAGTAGCTTTAAAGTAATCGGTTCTCCATATGACTCACTGATACTCTACCAAAATACATATTTCAATACACATTCATTATGCTTTTAAAAAATATGCTGTCTTTGCCTGAATAACTATCTCTACCTACCGATCTGTATTTCCCATCCATTTTGTCCTGTAAGACGACCATCTTCCTCCTCTCTCTGTCTTTTGATCAAGCTGCTTGGTGCACAGCGGTGTTATCCCTTCCATGTAGATCTCTCCCTCTCCACACTGCATCATCAATAACTTCAAAGACACAAAAGCAGCTAAATTAGGTCTGGCACTTTGTTCTTTCATGACTAACGAGCTTTTGCATTCGTTTGTGTATTAGTCTCGCTGTACTGCTGTGGCTCTACCCCAGGGAACACCACACTGCCTTACTGTGCTGTGTCTTTCCATGAGCAGGTAACCCCAAAACAAAAGTCTAGAGGTAACATATGGGCATAGACACTATACAATAGTATGTGGGATTCATTTTGTATAAGCGTGTGAGCTGCTATGGATATAACGGCGTTGTTGGAGATCACTGTTATTCTATGTGGTTCGTACGCAGAATTAGAAGCTAGAGTATGTTGCTTTTGTTTTGCAGCCAGTACTCATGGCCACCACTGTGTGTGCAATCAAGTATGCTAAATGGCATATACAGTATATTGTTATTATACAGCATACTGTATACGTATGCAGGCAAGAATTCGCTACCGTGTAGGCATATGCAATGTTCTGTACAATAACCCACTGCACACACTGACCAAGAGCATCTGAACTCAGGTTCAGGCTAAGGAGAATCATCTGTCTTGACATGTATTGAGTGGTTTCGTAGCTTGCGTTTTGTGTAATCACTCTTTCACAAGGAGTTGCATAATTTCTTAGTGACTATCATACTGTTTACGATTCAATCTCTATGAAAATGTCCTGCTGATAAGTTTTTTCCCACTATTAGTGACAATGACTATGTCAACCACTGGCCAAAGACCTGAAACAGAATACTGGTACTGTCTATTGTCTTCTCCTTTCAACATGAATGCACCGTGTATCCTATCAATAACCATTTCACTAACCTAATATTGTATGCATTTCAATAAGATATAAAGAACAATTGAATCGTACTCTCTCTCTCCCTTTCTCTCTGCTGTTGCTGTCTGTGGTCAGAAAGCTTTAGTGTTTGCTAGCCACATCCTCTTCACAGAAGATAGCACACTAAAGACCAAGCTTCTGTTCTCAGAAAATCTCCTGTGTATCTCTGTTCCTCCGGACTACCCTCTCTGTCTCTCTCGGTCTCTCTCTGTCTCTCTCTGTCTCTCTCTGTATCTCTCTGTCCCTCTCTGTCTCTCTCTGTCCCTCTCTGTCGCTCTGTGTCTCTCTGTGTCTCTCTCTCTTCGTCTCTGTCTCTCTCTGTCCCTCTCTTTCTCTCTCTGTCTCTCTCTGTCCCTCTCTGTCTCTCTCTGTCCCTCTCTGTCTCTCTCTGTCTCTCTCTGTCCCTCTCTGTCCCTCTCTGTCTCTCTCTGTCCCTCTCTGTCCCTCTCTGTCTCTCTCTGTCCCTCTCTGTCCCTCTCTGTCTCTCTCTGTCCCTCTCTGTCCCTCTCTGTCTCTCTCTGTCCCTCTCTGTCCCTCTTTGTCCCTCTCTGGCGCTCTGTGTCTCTCTGTGTCTCTCTCTCTTCGTCTCTGTCCCTCTCTGTCTCTCTCTGTCCCTCTTTGTCCCTCTTTGTCACTCTGTGTCTCTCTCTCTTCGTCTCTGTCCCTCTCTGTCTCTCTCTGTCCCTCTCTGTCCCTCTTTGTCCCTCTCTGTCCCTCTCTGTCACTCTGTCTCTCTGTCTCTCTCTGTCTCTATCTGTCCCTCTCTGTCACTCTGTCTCTCTCTCTGTCTCTCTCTGTCACTCTGTCTCTCTCTGTCTCTCTCTGTCCCTCTCTGTCACTCTCTATCTCTCTTTGTCACTCTGTCTCTCTCTGTCACTGTCTCTGTCTCACTCTGTCTCTCTTTCTCTCTGTCACTCTGTCACTCTCTGTTTCTCTCTCTCTTGTCTCTGTCTCTCTCTGTCTCTCTCTGTATCTCTCTGTCTCTCTCTGCCTGTCTCTGACCTTTTCCGGCAGTGGTGTAAAGTACTTAAGCAAAAATACTTTAAAGTACTACTTAAGTCATTTTTGGTGGGTATCTGTACTTTATTATTTATATATTTTGTACAACTTTTACTTTTACACTCTACATTCTTAAAGACAATGATGTACTTTTTACTCCATACATTTTCCCTGACACCCAAAAATACGTTTCGAATGCCTAGAGGGAAGAAGAATTGTCCAATTCACGCACTTTCAAGAGAACATCCCTGGACATCCCTACTGGCTCTGGCGGCTCACTAAACACAAATGTTTTGTTTGTAAAAGATGTCAGCGTTGGAGTGTGCCACTGGCTATCCATAATATAAAATAACAAGAAAATGCCTTCTGGTTTGCTTAATATAAGGAATGTGAAACGATTTATACATTTTCTCTCGATACTTAAGTATATTTAAAACCAAATACTTTTAGACTTTTGCTCAAGTAGTATTTTACTGGGTGACTTTCACTTTTATTTGAGTCATTTTCTATTAAGGTATCTTTACTTTTACTCAAGTATGACTATTGGGTAATTTTTCCACCACTGCTTTCTGCCCCCTGCATGTGTCCTTTGCTAATGTAACACAGTAGAGCTCCCTATGTGTCACTTTCACCGCACACACCCTGTCCCCTCCACTCTCTCTTTCTCACTCTCTCTTTCTCTCTCCCTCTCGTCACCATATTTACTGATGTATTCTTTGTCTAAACTCAAGTGTCGGAGTGCTTCCAATGTATGAGAAAGCTCATTGCACAATAACCAGTTTGATGAGTGGAGATGCGTTTGAAGTCATTCAAACGCCATCCCTGATTAAGTTTTGTCCTCTGACAATGACAACACAAAAGCACAGTGTTACTCAAGTGAATGACCAATGATCTATAAACACGATCACACACAAGGCTCTATCACACAGAATTTGGCAATACAGTGAAGTCAAATAGTGGAGATAGGACTTAGTATAGTAGATATAGCCTAGGACTCATCCTATTGCTATGTCACTGTGGGATGTAGATCAATGCGTGTTCAGAATGTTACCATCTGAACTTTGTTTATTGGCGATGAGTCAAGGGGTCAAAGGTGAGATTAAATCCCCTAACACTGATAGCTGTGGGATCATGGTCAATGGAAAATCCCTGTTAGCTGTCATACCTGTCTAACTCATAATCACTATGACGACTGATGTCAATGGTTTTTGATTCGTCATTCATGTGGGATGACTCTGATCCCTACAGATCGTTCAAGATGAACACAGCTTGTTTACGTTCACATAGGAATCATTACAAGGCTGGAATAGGTGACATTATGGATTTCATATAGCAATGCCTCAGATACCTTCTTCAGTAGGATTTATTCCTCTGTCATTTGATAAGAGCTAACACGTATGTATTTGTTCATTTTATTTCACATTAACAAAGGTTACCATGCAGCTTTTGTTAGGTGGTCCAAGGTAGTGTGTACTCAAGGCAAGCCAAGACAAAGGTGTTGATATATAATCTATCTCTTAAAAAGTTTAAAAATGGGTTATTTCAAGTGGAGATAAAACCAGATAACAGCCCTGTAGATACTGTACAGGCATAGATCCAGACCAGGAGAGACATGGAAACTTGTGTGGTTTTAACTCTGTACATTGTTGTCAACTAACTGATTTTTATTTTTTCAGTTTCTCACTTTTTCATTCAGGCAGTTTTCTTTAGTGGTGTTGTCTGTCTGTCTGTCTGTCTGTCTGTCTGTCTGTCTGTCTGTCAGGGGGTGCTGTACTACCATGGCTGACCCTGTAGGTGTTCAGGGACAGCCTGATCTTAACTGACTTGCTTAGTTAAATAAAGGTTACGTTTAAAAAAAAAAAACGTGTTTCCCCACATGGTTCGCTGTACAAGACTGTGTGTGTGAGTGTGTGTGTGTGTGTGTGTTTGTTTCTATAAAATATTTGCCTGCTTTTATTTCTCAGCCACATATAAAACAGTTAGGTGAAGGGGAAATGAATGAGAGAATCTGACCTGACGATTGAACGGAAATTGGGAAGCGGTGAACTCGCTGAACAGTTATAAAAACAGCAGGCTGATTGGCACGGTCATCTTTCACATAGATTGGGTGCTGGGACGTGAGTTATTTTGCCTATCGTTACACTGTGTGTACCCATGAAGCTAAAAATACTCAGAGTCCTAGGAATGAGATCATAGTCGTGTAGTTGGAGAGCGACAGAGAGACTGTGATTATAGGCTTTTGTCACAGGCATGAAACGGCTATTTGTCAACGCCGTGTCAAAAGCGGAGGCAAAGCTTCCCTCCAAATAGTCCGAGATACGAGGCCCGTGGTGGATCTTACGTGATCACTTTATCAATGGACGGTGTTATTATCGCATTATTTACTAGCACACGTAATTAAATATTGTAGTCCTATCATTGACACATTTTGCGCCAATGCCCTAATACCAGACTTGTACCAGACCGATAATTTAGGACCTTTGCGCATCGCGCGGCTTTTAGGCTACTAGTGTAGGCGAGTGCAAGGCTACACTTGCAGACTAAATGCAAAATACATACACCTAGCCTTCATAGCTGATGTTGGGTGCTTTGAGTTACACCATACGTTTAGCCTACTTTACAGGCTTGCATTTTTTGCTTGGCGTACGAGCATCCCAAACTGTATAGGTAAACACACAACAGACCTGTGGCAGTAGCCTAGGTAACTAGGCTGCGCTTTAGACCGGGAAACTCTGGTCAAACATAACTTGGTGAAAACAAAGTCCCTCCTATTGCTGTCAAATATCTAATGTTGTTATGCTGCGTTCATAACCAAGTGGGACGGTAGTGATTACAATTCCGAAGTCATAAATATGAGTTGAGTGCGTTCACGTTTTGATGGGAAATACCATCAAACACGGAGGTCATTAGGCTTGTGATTGTTTTGCTATGTTTTGCCCATAAAAAGTACATCCAGAGCTGATTTCACTTCAAAATCAAAATGAAGATGCCACCATGCTTGCGTCTTTTTGTTGTTGTTGACAAATTACGTCAGAGAGGTACAAGTGGGAAATTCGGAGAACGGGAACGATAGGCCTATACGATATTGGCTCTACTAATTACCAGTTGGAGGGCGTTTAAGGGAATTTTTCCCAGTCTTATGCTGGCATTTACGAAATAACGAGAAGTTATGAACGCAGCATTATATCACCGATTAGACTGACAAAATGGGGGTGGGATGTGTGCATTGTTAAAATAGTTCTAGGTAGGTACTCTGGCTGGATAGTGTCGTATAAGACTAAATGTTTATAATACAAATCCGTCGAATTTGTCATGTTGAAAGAGGACTCCGCAACTGGCATGCCGGGCTCTGGTTCATCTGTGCAATAGACTTAGAAAAGTGAGTTGCGCATGACATGCAGTCCATTCAAACCAGAGGAAATGGCTGACCTCTGAACTGTCAAGATAAAGTGCAATGTACAAGAGAGTGGTTTAATGTATAACTTTGGAGCATGGCCCGCGCAATCACTGCTTTAGATAAAGTTTTTTTTTTTTTTTATATAGCCCTGTAGTTTACCTAGGCTAATCTCCGCTTGGTTGGAACATATTACTGAATTACTCCCATTCAACCACTGCTTTATAGCATCCTATACGAGGGGATGATGATTCCATAGGACCACGCAGGAAGTACATGTTTACTTGTCTTATGTAACGAATATTATATATAATCTAGTGTATACTGCTGATGGAGTGGGGGATGGTGTAGCATATATTTTATCCCCCAAAAGGACTTGCAATTGACACGTGTCATGCATAATATGCCAGAAATATGCACCACTCACTACTTTGGCTATTCCCCTGTCAATACATCCATGCTGTCGTTCTAAAACAAATGTACTATACCTTATATATACATTGAAGTATTATTCTTGCCAATAAATAGACTCTTACGAAATAGTCTAATTTTGCTGCCTGTGAAGGACTCGTTCAGATGAAGCAGTTTATTTTGGAGAACGGTGCTTCAATGTCTCCAAAAGGTGGCACTGTTGAGTTTTAGAACCGGAGAGTTAGGTCCGCTCTCTCCACAATCCTTTGTAATTCTCTTTCATAAAACTTCAGCACATAATTATATTTATTCCTGTATTCTGTCACATATAAATAATGTTGTTCATGTAACTAAGATGATTGTAAAGTATGCTTATGCACTTTGTTTAGGATACTGGTAGATTTGACCACTTCGAATTTCAAGTAACACAAACTGAAATCGTGTGCACAGCCATTCCCCCAATATTTGCACATCATAAATCATGAAAACTATATTTTAATTATTTTGAAAATTATATAAATCAATGCACCATACAAACGCGTAATTACGCATTCATTTTACGACAACTTGTAATATATAGTATTGCATCAATAACTTGATAAATTGCATATTTTATTCACAATTGCATATTCAAATGTTACCAGTACCAATTGAAACAACACTAAATGGAACTATAATGTGCACATCGCCTACTGTCTTTTCCTCACCATGCGCGCAGTGAGAGAATTGAATGGTTATTTTTTATCAAATGGTAGAATAATTGTCCATTAAAATAATATATCTAAAGTGGAGAGGCGAAAGAATTAAGAGGTTGAGTTCCAGCTGACAGTCAGCTGATAGCCTTTGACAGTTGAGAAAAGTTTTGTTTCTGTAATAATATGTTAATTAGCCCATATATAGTGCGAGCCCATTGGCTCTTCGTCCGAGTCAATTTCCCATTTCCAACCTGACGTCAGGGCGGCTATAAAACTCTGCAATGCTTTTAAACTCATCTGCTGTGTGATCCTTCTAAAAAATCGCCTACAAGTCAGAGGCATTTTACGTGCGAGGCTACATTTACCCCTCTCCTTCGACATTTCACGCTCTCCGCTTTACGCAATGTAGGCCTATGCATGAAGAAACAGTAAAGTGTTAAATGTTAAAAATACAAATTCGCCGAATTTCTCATGCTGAAAGAGGACTCCGCAACTCGCGTGCACGGCTCTGCTGCGTCTGTGCAATAGACTCTGCAAAGGAAAACTATTCACTTACAGTTGGGAACTCGTCGCTGCAAAAAGGACATTGAAAACCTATTTTTTCACTTCAAGACAAATACGCTTAAAAATCAAACTGGCTCACGTTCTTCCAAACCAACCCAGTTTGACAGCTGCTCTTCACCCCCTTTGGAGGACTGTCGGCAGCAAGAGGATGGCATCAGAACTGGCAATGAGCAACTCCGACCTGCCCACCAGTCCCCTGGCCATGGAATATGTTAATGACTTCGATCTGATGAAGTTTGAAGTGAAAAAGGAGCCGGTGGAGCCCGATCGCAACATCAGCCAGTGCAGCCGCCTTATCGCTGGGGGATCCTTGTCTTCCACCCCGATGAGCACGCCTTGCAGCTCGGTGCCCCCTTCTCCAAGCTTCTCGTCGCCCAGTCCGGGGTCGGGGAGCGAACAGAAGGCACACTTGGAGGATTTCTACTGGATGTCCGGTTATCAACAGCAGTTGAATCCGGAGGCGCTGGGCTTCAGCCCGGAAGACGCAGTTGAGGCGCTGATCAACAGCAATCACCAGCTTCAGTCCTTCGATAGCTATGCTAGAGGGCAGCAGTTTGCCGGCGGAGCCGGAGGAGGAGGCACCATGGCCGGGGAAGAGATGGGCTCTGCCGCGGCGGTGGTGTCCGCAGTTATCGCCGCCGCAGCAGCCCAGAACGGGGGTCCCCACCACCACCACCACCATCACCACCACAACGGCGGACACCATCACCAATCACCTGGGGTCTCGTCCAACGGCAGCTCCGGAGTAAACCATCCACACATGGGACATTTGGACGACCGGTTTTCGGACGACCAGCTGGTGAGCATGTCGGTGCGGGAGCTCAACCGGCAGCTACGGGGAGTCAGCAAGGAAGAAGTGATCCGGCTGAAACAGAAGAGGAGGACCCTAAAGAACAGAGGCTATGCGCAGTCCTGTCGCTACAAGCGGGTACAGCAGCGGCACGTCCTGGAGGGCGAGAAGACGCAGCTCGTCCAGCAAGTCGACCACCTCAAGGCGGAGATCTCCAGGCTGGCTCGGGAGAGGGACGCATACAAAGAAAAATACGAGAAGCTCATCAGCAACGGCTTCAGAGAAAATGGATCCAGCAGTGACAACAACCCTTCCTCCCCAGAGTTTTTCATGTGAGTCTCGACATTATCATGAAAACTGAGTTTGTCAGTTCCCTCATTAAAACGTTTTCATAGTGATGTTTTTTGTTATATAATCGGGCTTACTAGACCAAGAAAACTAACTTTTTTTTTCGGTTTAGATTTTTTTGACAACAGGGGTTTGCTCAAGTCTGTCAAATAACGGTTTTGAGTTTTGGGGGCTTGCAATAGAAATATGGAACTTTCTCATAATTGTCCTTCATTTTGGAGTATAAACTGAAACCTGCCATCATCTTTTTTTTTGCTACTATACTTATTATTTTATGCATATTTTTGTCAAGTTCTTTTTCATCCTTGTTAATTTTGAACTATCGTTTATTATTTTTCGAAATTGTTTTAACTTTAAAATGTTGCTGTATACTATGTTTGCATGCAAGCACTAAGTATACCCCTTTGAAGTTCTACGACTTGCCTTTTTTCACCATTTGACTTTAAAATCCGTGTACAAATACCGGTCAAAAACTGCATCCATCTACAGTAAGAAGACGTTTTTGACCTTTTTCCCTTTCTTTTTGTTTGTTCTAACCAACTCGGAGGACTGCGAGCCTGCCATTTTAACCCACCTCATCTCATGCGTTATGCTTGCTATTTTGTGTTTAGCAACAAACAGACTATTACTCATAAGAAACAATCTCCATTATTTTAAAGAGATATGTTATTGAACTTGTCTGCATGCTGGACATGCACGGGTTTTTATTTTATTTTTGTGCTTGCAAATTTACTTTTATAGGATGACTCCAGCATGGCATTCATACTTGTTTTATGACCTCATCACTTTTTTGGGAAAGCAACAAAAAAGTTACAAGGACTCTTATACCACAGCCTCCCCTCCTCCCCTCCCCTCATGGAAGTTGGTCAGCGGGGATCCATGTCGCAAAGGACCTCAACTATTCAAAAAGGAATCATCTATCCCTATATGGGACTAAACTGTATGTTGCTTAAAAGCAGTTTGTTTATTTAAAAGAAAATAAATGCCCCATCCTTGTGCATTTGACAATTCTGGAATGCTATGGATTATAATTTAAGTATATATATATACAGTGGGGAGAACAAGTATTTGATACACTGCCGATTTTGCAGGTTTTCCTACTTACAAAGCATGTAGAGGTCTGTAAGATTTATCATAGGTACACTTCAACTGTGAGAGACGGAATCTAAAACAAAAATCCAGAAAATCACATTGTATGATTTTTAAATAATTAATTTGCATTTTATTGCATGACATAAGTATTTGATCACCTACCAACCAGTAAGAATTCCGGCTCTAACAGACCTGTTAGTTTTTCTTTAAGAAGCCCTCCTGTTCTCCACTCATTACCTGTATTAACTGCACCTGTTTGAACTCGTAACCTGTATAAAAGACACCTCTCCACACACTCAATCAAACAGACTCCAACCTCTCCACAATGGCCAAGACCAGAGAGCTGTGTAAGGACATCAGGGATAAAATTGTAGACCTGCACAAGGCTGGGATGGGCTACAGGACAATAGGCAAGCAGCTTGGTGAGAAGGCAACAACTGTTGGCGCAATTATTAGAAAATGGAAGAAGTTCAAGATGACGGTCAATCTCCCTCGGTCTGGGGCACCATGCAAGATCTCACCTCGTGGGGCATCAATGATCATGAGGAAGGTGAGGGATCCGCCCAGAACTACACGGCAGGACCTGGTCAATGACCTGAAGAGAGCTGGGACCACAGTCTCAAAGAAAACCATTAGTAACACACTACGCCGTCATGGATTAAAATCCTGCAGCGCACGCAAGGTCCCCCTGCTCAAGCCAGCGCATGTCCAGGCCCATCTGAAGTTGCCAATGACCATCTGGATGATCCAGAGGAGGAATGGGAGAAGGTCATGTGGTCTGATGAGACAAAAATAGAGCTTTTTGGTCTAAACTCCACTCGCCGTGTTTGGAGGAAGAAGAAGGATGAGTACAACCCCAAGAACACCATCCCAACCGTGAAGCATGGAGGTGGAAACATCATTCTTTGGGGATGCTTTTCTGCAAAGGGGACAGGACAACTGCACCGTATTGAGGGGAGGATGGATGGGGCCATGTATCGCGAGATCTTGGCCAACAACCTCCTTCCCTCAGTAAGAGCATTGAAGATGGGTCGTGGCTGGGTCTTCCAGCATGACAACAGCCCGAAACACACAGCCAGGGCAACTAAGGAGTGGCTCCGTAAGAAGCATCTCAAGGTCCTGGAGTGGCCTAGCCAGTCTCCAGACCTGAACCCAATAGAAAATCTTTGGAGGGAGCTAAAAGTCCGTATTGCCCAGCGACAGCCCCGAAACCTGAAGGATCTGTATGGAGGAGTGGGCCAAAATCCCTGCTGCAGAGTGTGCAAACCTGGTCAAGAACTACAGGAAACGTATGATCTCTGTAATTGCAAACAAAGGTTTCTGTACCAAATATTAAGTTCTGCTTTTCTGATGTATCAAATACTTATGTCATGCAATAAAATGCAAATGAATGAATACAATGTGATTTTCTGTATTTTTGTTTTAGATTCCGTCTCTCACAGTTGAAGAGTACCTATGATAAAAATTACAGACTTCTACATGCTTTGTAAGTGGGAAAACCTGCCAAATCGGCAGTGTATCAAATACTTGTTCTCCCCACTGTATATATAGGCCTAGTTTTTATAGTCTGTAAATCTATCGGATAACATGGATGTGCTACAGGTTGACATTTAAAATGGATTGTGATATAGATGGTTAGGATCATTTAGATGTAGGTTTCATAAAGTCCTGTGCACTAAATAGTTTTCCTGTCATTGGGTAGGAGACGTTGGCACGGCTCCAATTAATACAATGAACAACGGTATTGTTTCCATGCATAAAGCAGCGCTTTTTGCAGCATGTTCAGCATGTTTGACAGCTGTAGTTGTGTTTGTCTTCGCCAACCACTCACTGTATTTTAAACCAAAGTATTCAATGAGGAGAAACTTCAGCCCTAAGTCAGCGTGAACCATGCATTTTGACAATGTATTCTGAAGTATTTTGGACTGAATTGCACTAAAATGTAGCAATATATCACAGAAGGGGAACTCTATGAAGCTAATTAAAAAAATGCAGATAGATAGATACCTTTTGGCATTGCTGGATAACTTAATTTTAATAGTTTGTTGTCAACCAGTACTAGATTTTTTTTTTGGCTCAAACAAACTCATTATTTACAAGGCAATAATATTATTATAATCAATAATGTCTGGACATTGTTAAATAGACAGGGATAGACACCCTTCTTGTACAAAATGGGGAGATACCATTCATCAATATATCTTTAAGAAATATGTTAATTAAACCTTCCTCTTATATATTTTGCTGTGCAAAATTATTTCACTCACTAACCATATTATGTGATGTTCATATGTGCTCGTTTTTTATTTTATTTCTTACAATTAAATGATATGCAATAAATGTATGTAATTGACCTTTCATTACGTTTCTCAGTTTTCCCTTGAAATATACCAGCAGAGAAAATGATTGAATGTGGATTTCACAAACTAAACCAGAGTAGTTCATGTTAACGGGAACAGAAACGAGGAGTTACATTTGGGGAATTGACTTGAAATAGGCTGTATGTGAATTAGTATCCAGCCGTTTTCGTCAAATTTTCCTGAAGTTGTTCTAGTCTGTGGGATTCGTCTTCATCTATGCATATGTAAGTAAGCATGACTCGTGCCTACTTCCTGATAATCACATCAGTAACAATTTGGTTGGCTAGGTTAATATTAGCCTCATTCAAAACCTCACACAGCATCTTAAATGTGTTACATGAACATTTAACTTTGAAAATACATACGTGTTGTCCTTTTGTTAGAGATCAAATCTTTTTGGAAGTTGATACACCGAAACATTTATGTGAGCTTCTTTACAGGTTAGTAGTAATAGTATTACTAAAAAGTTATTCATTTTGTATTTAATAAGAAAGAAAGGTGTCAGATAGACAGCCTCATTACTAATTAGACTGTTTCACTGTTCTATATTTATTTGAACTAAATACAATTTAATGTAAAAAATAAATAGAATACATTTAATTAAAGGTATAGTTGAGTCAACGTTAGTTGCCATGGATCAAGCCTCCTGGGTATGTATTTACATTCCATCATTATTTTCAATCACAATCTATCCTTCATGTCGTTGGATGTAATGCTTAGTTGGTAAAATGCCAATTGCATTAGTGTACGTTGTACTTTATGATTACATGTTTTATTCAAATTTAAGTGATGCATTTCATCCTCAATCGGAACGATCCATAACATAATGGTGAGCTTTCTTTTTGTTGTCCTTTCATGCAAAACTAAATTATTTCGACATTTTATGATTTTGGGAACATCTGGATCTGTAGTTCTCTACCTGTTAGTGGGGCAATGGAAATATGTCCGTGCGTTCGTGAGTGTGTGTGTGTGTGTGTGTGTGCGACAATTTTTGTGAGACTATACTCGTATGTTCCTGTGTTTCTATAGATATCATTGTGTGTGTGTGTGATATTCCGTGTGTGTGTGTGTGTGTTCTGCAACAGCCCAATCCCTATCTACCCGTCTTCACCGTTCTCTCCTCCCTGCCCTCCTCCCCCCTTGGCCTAGAACAGAGAACAGACCATGCTCCAAAAGACAGGGGTACACCCAGCAGGTCGAAGAGGGCTCTGTTGTGCATAATGAGTCAACGGGGTAGGCGTGGGCAGATGAGGCACAGATGCTCCCAGGCTGCTCTTGGGTCGGCGTTTACCTTATGACCTTTGAGACCTGTTCTGAGGATGGATCTTAATCTTAATGTCCCCGAGGGGACAGTAACTGAAGATCCCTCTCTCAATGTTTTCGTGACGTCAAACTGTCCAAGAGACTTGTGTAGGAGAACGAAGGAGGGCGTTTTATTTGAGTGTTCTAGAACAATTGGTTAATGAGAACAGAGATGTGACGGTGTGAACAAGAAAGCATTTTAGGGCTTCAATTCAATCTCACTTTCTTTCTTTCCTTTGAGTTTTTAGCAGGACATTAAGGTGTGAATGGAAAATTGTGCGCGTGTCTGTATGTGCGAGGCTGTGCGTGCACGCGTCAAATCAAATCAAGTTTTATTGGTCACATACACGTGTTTACCAGATGTTATTGCGGGTGTAGTGAAATGCTTGAACATGGAACATGGATGTGCATGGGTGAGGTCATCTTGTCCTAACATTTAAATCACCATTATAGTTGGTGTCTCTTTTCTCTTGGTAAGGGACAGGTCGAAAGTTACTACGGTGGGAGTTCTGTCCAAAATGTGGGAGGGTTGTGTGATTTTTTATTGGTGTACATTCCCCATTTTACAGGTTTTACTATATAATTTCTTCCATATAGCCACATTTCCTCGTCTTCTTGCATATCAAGGTGTTTGGGTACTTCCCTTATGCACTGCGCTTTTCTGCACGCTTACTATACAGTCAACTCTATCCTGCCCTCTATCTATAGCGACAATAGTGGTAGGTGGATCTTTTGTCCAGATCTGCAATAGGTTAACTAGAAATCATACCACACATAAAGTCATTGAAATCTTACCAATTTTCTACAGAAATCCACAAGAATATAGAGGAATAGCTGATGGGCAGCGGAGATGCCAGGTGCATCATTGCGCGTGAAAGAACAGTGAAGACATGAGACATACAACAAAAAAAGCTCCCCTATTGATCCTGATTAGCCCATACATATTTAATTTACTATATAACAGATGCCACTTTTCACATTTCTCAGAATAGTAAAAAAATAAAACATATTTTTTAATGATTATTTTTGACAAATTGAATGATGTGAATGATGTGCAGCAGTAACCAGAAAAGTCACTGGTTCAAATACCCGAACCGACAAAGTGAAAAAAAACCTGTCAGTGTGTACTTGAGCAAGGCACTTAACCCTACTTTGCTCCAGGGGCTGACCCTGTAGGTAGGTCGTCATTGTAAATAAGAATTTGTTCTTAACTGACTTGCCCGGTTAAATAAAGGTTAAATAAAGGTTAAATAAAATAATAAATGTGCTTTGCCATTGTAGTAGTTGTGGTTTAGTTAAATCGTGGTGAATTGAAACGTGAATCAAAATAGTTATTTGTGAATTCGCAAACAATAAAAGGAAAACGTTTAACTGTAACCTTCCTTTCAAATTGTGTTGCTGAAAAACACATTTTGTACTTTATGTTGATTTGCACATCCAATTTATCATGCATTGCAACTCAATAGATGCTATTAGTCAGCCTGAAGTAAACACTTCTAAAAGTGAAATAGATACCGGATGTACAAAACATTCGGTATACTTGCTCTTTCCATGACATAGACTGACCAGGTGAAACAGGGTGAAAGCTATGATCCCTTTTTCTTTTTGGTACTTTTTAGTGATATCCAATTGGTAGTAACAGTCTTGTCCCATCGCTGCAACTCCCGTGCAGACTCGGGAAAGGCGAAGTTGGAGAGCCGTGCGTCCTCTGAAACACAACTACGCTAAGCTTCTTGACACACTGCTCGCTTAACCCAGAAGCCAGCCGCCACAAGGAGTCGCTAGAGCACGATGGGACAAGGACATCCCAGCTGGCCAAACCCTTCTCTAACCCGGACGACGCTAGGCCAATTGTGTGCTGCCTCATGGGTCTCCCGGTCGCAGCCGGCTATGTAGTGATGCCTCTAGCACTGATCAGTGCCTTAGACCGCTGTGCCACTTGGGAGACCCTATGATCCCTTATTGATGTCATCTGTTAAATCCACTTCAATCAGTGTAGCTGAAAGGGAGGAGGCAGGTTAAATAATGATTTTTAAGCGTTGAGACAACTGAGACATGGATTGTGTATGTGTGCCATTCAGAGGGTGAATGGGCAAGACAAAAGATTTAAGTGACTTTGAACAGGGTTTGGTAGTAGCTGTCGGGCGCACTGATACAACTGTGGGAAGCTTTGGAGTCAACATGGGCCTGCATAACTGTGGAACAGTTGAATGCACCAATTTGTAAGTCACTCTGGATAAGAGCGTATGCTGAATGACTAGAATGCAAATGTAAAATGTAAAATGAACACTTTTAACACCTTGTAGAGTCCATGCCCTGACGAACTGAGGCTCTTCTGATCATCGTGAAAATCCCCCAAAAACCTTCCCAATTAAATGTTGACTGCAAAGTAGGCCTACCTGGCAGAATGATATCATGATGATTTTAGTTTTGCGTACTCCATATCACAAGTGCAGTACAGAAACCTGACAGAAACACTGCTAGCCTAACACAAATGTACTGTGACTAAAACTCTGGGACATGCTTGCAATGGTGCTCTCCAACGCCTGACACCAATATAGTGGATTAGGGAGGTATCCTGACTGGGACTCAAACCCTGGTCCCTGTGACTGTCATTCCAAAACCATTATACTGTCACAGTCCTCGCTATATGAGCCATGATGAGAGTGGCAGCTAGCCGAGTGGTTAAAAGCGTTGGGTCAGTAACCGAAAGGTCGAAAGGTCGAAAGGACGCTCGGGATAAGAGAGTCTGCTAAATGACTCAAATTTAATGATGCTATTCCTATCAGGTGGGTTAACCCTATCTGCATGATGCATAGGGTGTTCATGCCAGTGACCCAGTTTCACTTCCTTGTCCTGCCGTTTGGTACACTGGTCTTAGAAGTGGGATGGTGGCCGCATGGCCAACGGCTTGGACGTGCTAGGGAGCTGAGTAGTCGAAGCACACAGAGAGGGCAGTGTAGCAAACCTTCCTATATGAGCCATGTTACAATTCCCATCATGTGGGTTAACACTATTAGCACGATGCGCCAGCGACCCGTGTTGTATTCACTGCCCCACCGTTCGCTACAATACCAAAAGGCTCAAATCTCTTGGTGAGGTCCCTAGATGTTATACAAAGGTTGTTTAGTATTATTACAAGGGGTACAACTTTAATTAGATGTTTTTTATTAGGATTATATTTTTCATCGCTGGCTTGCCTCACTTTAAAATAAATAGATCTGTTATACAGTTAATTAAATTTGTATGGCCTTAGGGACAATACAATTATCCTACCTAGACTTGCTTCCAACAGCACAATGCAATGAATATTTGCATTATTATTTTCAAGTGAGTACAATTGAGTACAATTCTACTCTAGGCTGTAAACTGCAGTGAAATGTAATTTCAATAATGGCACAAAAGCCCTGTTATTTGTTTCATTCCATTTGGATCAGTTGTGTGTCTACTCTGGACAGATTGTAAGGTATATAAAGGCACAGTACAGGATCAGTTGTGTGTCTACTCTGGACAGATTGTAAGGTATATGAAGGCACAGTACAGGATCAGTTGTGTGTCTACTCTGGACAGATTGTAAGGTATATAAAGGCACAGTGCAGGATCAGTTGTGTGTCTACTCTGGACAGATTGTAAGGTATATAAAGGTCAGATCCAAGTGGCTATTCCTTGACCTACAACCTAACACTTCAATATAGCATAAATATTTGATATTTCACTTTTAAAATGTATTACGTTTTATGTGGCATAAACACAACGAGTCACAATGTTTTAATCTGATTAGGCTACTTCAAAAGACTCCTGTAGGCTACCAGCGCACGTTCATCCACTCTTAATATAACTCCAACATCCAAACCATGATGAAGCACTCAAAGTCGGTAGTAGGTACGCATTTGTGTGTTGCTCATGGGTTGTGTGTGGTGCATTGGCACAGAAAGTTTTTGGTGAAAAACCGTTGCATATATTTATAATAAATATAAATATAGCATCAAAATGATGAAAAACATACTCCCCCTCAGCCGGTCCTTTTCTGCAGCCAGCTCTGATTGTAGTTTAATGAAACAGGCAGGGCGAGTGAGCTTGTCTGTGGTGTTCAGCGAACCGTCAACCTTCTGGCCCGTAGCCCTGCATGGCATTGACTGTGCAACAATACCATGCTGAAGTAGGCAAGTTGATATCCACGTTTATAAACACAGGGTTGCTACAGTTATTGTTATTTCTGGTGGTGTGCAATGATTTGTACAGTACAAGGGGAGGGTTATGTGAATATATTGTTTATGTTGCGGAGGGAGGTGCATATTTTTTAACGACACCTCCAGTTGGACCAAAATTAATTTGTATTTAAATTCATGCTCGTCTCACATTGATTAAATTATTTGCATTGTGCCACCTCATAGTATCTGTTAAAACTAAGCAGGTGCAGTATGATCACTGTTAAACGCATACAAATTTGTTAGTTGAAATTATCTGTAGTAAAATAATAGAATCATTTCATTTCTTAATTGATAGAAAAACGCAAGCATCCCCCCCTAACATAGCCTCGCAAGCCACCTGATCTCGCGAGCTTACACGAATGTTCGCTGCGAGAACAGGTGGCTTGCGAGGCTAACCCCTAACAAGCTTCTTCAATAATTCACCCAAATAACCTCCAATGTGCAAGTGATGATGTGTTGCTCTATTACACTGACGGAGAGGCTCTTTAAATCCTCCACTCCTCTCCTGCTCCGATGGTTATGTGTGAGGAGGAGGGTGTGCTGCTTCTGCTGTGGTGGCTGATGTGCCCAGAGCGAGGGCCGAGAGGGGGGTAGAGAGAGGGAGGGACTGAGACAATAGTTGGAGCCGGGGCTGAATTAAATGATTTTGCTGATGATTAATAGCGGAGCGGGCCAGCGGCTCCTGCGATGTAGAGATGATGAATTGTGAGTGCGGCTCTCTGCAGCTGTGCCAGGCCTGTGTCTTAGCATGCACACACCACGCAATTTACAGCCAAGCCCGTCTCCTGCTTACTTAGGAGAAACAGCTCAATTTATCTAATTACATATGCGTCTGATCCCTGGCCATGGAGATGCCATGTATTGATATATTTTATATTATCCACACAAAACGACTTCTTACTATTTGTCTGTTTATCTTGGCAGAGTGTTGCTTTGTTGTATAAGGAGCCTATTCCTATCATTTTGGGGGAGTGTTTGGAGCTGTATGTTGAGAACGACTCAACCCTCGCTTTCTCTGTGTATGTGTGTGTGTGAGATAGAGAGCGAGTGACAGTCTTCACTGTGTCTTCACTGCCAGACATCAATCAGTCCTACCCCCCCCCCCCCCCCCCCCCCTCCTACACAAACCAAACAAACACACTCTCTCTCTCTCTCTCTCTCTATTGTTTTTTGGATCATGTGAAGGCCATTATCCATAATAAAGGATTTTAGTCTTTGTTTTTATATTCTAACCACAATATATTGAATCTTGGCACTTCTGAGTGAGGACTGACAGATAAGGTTCATCTGAGTGAGGACTGACAGATATGGATCATCTGAGTGAGGACTGACAGACAAGGATCATCTGAGTGAGGACTGACAGATAAGGATAATCTGAGTGAGGACTGACAGATAAGGATCATCTGAGTGAGGACTGACAGATAAGCGATAGATGATGTTGCTAATTTCCCCTTGCTACAGTGCATGGTTATCTGAGTGATGGTTCTATCTGCTCTCACTGAGGTGTTCATTCGGAGCGATGCAACACCTTGATGCTTGCCGCCTACAGAGGTGGTTGTTGGACAGGGCGGGATGTTCGCTCAGGGAGCCACAAGCCTGTTGACGGATCCCAAAATAGGTAGGCAGGGGACCCAACTCCTGCAGGGGCACAAAAAGGGGCCCAGGACCGGGACTCATGAGGATTTGGGCTTGCGGGTATGTGTGTGTGTTTGTTTGTGTGTGTGTGTGTGTGCGTGTATGTGTGTGTGTGTGTGTGTGTACATTTGTCCATGCGTGTGTCTGTGTGTTAGACTGTCTTTCAGAGGAAGTATGGAGGTTAAAGTGAGAGAGCACAGGGCCGTACACAAAGTCATTAGAGTAATCCCTAACCCAGGGGAACACACTCATTTCCTCTGCAGAGAGAGAGAGAGAGAGAGAGAGAGAGCGAGAGAGAGAGAGAGAGACAGCTCTGTGTGTGAGATACACACAGCTAACGCTCTACATTATTACTGGCTGAATAATATATACTGCCATCATAGCAGCCACAATGATTCCTATTGATTTCTATGTAGAACACCACACTGTCCTTAACCTGCTGTGACTCGGTGTGTTAGAGAGGGGAGGGGCTAGGGCTGAGACACGCCCCTAGTTTGTCCTTTTTACCAGGAGACATTACTGTGTGTCTGTTTGTCTTTTTGTGTGTGTGTTTATGAGAGAGATATATCTTATAGTGTGTGTTTGTGTTGGGCTTCGCGGCCATTATGACTTTTCACCTCTCTGAACGTGTTAGTTTATCTATGCATCTGTGTTTGTGAAGGTGCAGACACACAAACACTCACATACACACACACGCACACACACACACACACACACACACACACACACACACACACACACACGGACAGACGGTCGAGTGAGGAGGGCAGACAGGAAATGTGGGGTTGGCGTGCTAACCTGGATTCTCTGGGCCTAACAGGGTGTAATGAATAATAGAACACACAGCCTTTGTTTATGCTTTATTTAGACAGTTTAAGACGACCTACCTTATAACAGGTAAAGGCCAACAACCCAGGGAGGGTAAGCCTAATTGTTTGGATAAAACAGACTCCCCAAATCCAAATCATTTGCAAGAGTTATTATTCAATAGCCATGACACAGTCAAAATTCGTTTTACTAAGCATTATTAATGTTAAATAAAATAAAACAATATTATTTATGTCATGTAGATTTAATTGGAAAATAATAGTGTCATCCCTTCACAGAGTGAATGGTTAGGCCTATCCCCTCCCTACTAACCTTCTTATAGGGCCTCCCAGGTTGGTAGAGGACGCTGGGAGAAAACAGGAAACAGCAACATTACTCACCTCCTATCGTCTCTGAGAAGAAAAGCTTTCTCCCTCCTTCAGGGGTAAACGCGCATCGGGGATCAATTAAGATGCACTTATTTTACTGGGAAATATTTCTTTAATTTTATCCTCTTTGGGGCAGCAGAAAGTCGAAACTGTGTGCTTCAAATAGATCTTTTAGAGGGAATGGTCATGTGACTCATTAGAGAGTGGCTGGCTGCAGGTTATGTTGATAATGAAGTGTAGCCGTACTCTAAAGCAAAGGGACTTAAATGAATCCAACACCAGCTCCCTGAGGTCCGGTTACACAGAGGATGGCAGGACAGAGACAGAGAGAGAGAGAGAGAGAGAGAGAGAGAGAGAGAGACAGAGAGAGACAGAGAGAGAGAGAGAGAGAGAGAGAGAGAGACAGAGACAGAGACAGAGAGAGAGAGACAGAGAGAGAGAGAGAGAGAGAGAGAGAGAGACAGAGAGAGAGACAGAGAGAGAGAGACAGAGACAGAGACAGAGAGACAGAGACAGAGAGAGAGAGAGAGAGAGAGAGAGAGAGAGAGAGAGAGACAGAGACAGAGACAGAGAGAGAGAGAGAGAGAGAGAGAGAGAGAGAGAGAGAGAGAGAGAGAGAGAGAGAGAGAGAGAGAGCAGCGGACTAAAATACTTTGGCATCCGAATGGCATCTGCTTTTCATTCTAGAAAAAAACTCACTCAGAAATAAAATCTTATACAAACATTTATTCATTTTTTAAAATCAAAATAACTCTGAGGATATGAATGTGTTAGGCTACTCCGGTTGAAGTAATTCCCCCAAAAGTCTGAATAATCTATAACTGTTTTTGGAAGCACTATCTCCCCCCATATCCTAATGAGTTATTTCAATTCATTTTGGAGGCTGAATGTACAGTATGCATCTGTTTATATGCTCCTGTGTCGAATACTGTAGACCGATATGAATTTAGGAAGTTATTATTGACTCCTCATAACCCCCTGGTTCTAGAATCATATTAACTAAACAAATAACACTTCAAAATAAAATAATGTACCCATCCCCTTCTTCAGAGCAGTTAGGGGCTAGTTTGGGCTGCGTTCAGGCGTAACGTATCTGCATCTCTCTGATAAACGTTTACACGTGGAGTGATTTAGACGCGCTGTCTTTATGTCCTGCTGTGCTCTCTACAACAGCAGACTGCATCACCGCTGTTTTCCTGGAGTTTGTCAGTGCTCAGTAAAATTGAGTTATGTGGCATTTATTTGAAAAGCCAATAATTTAAGATTTTCTCCACTGCAATGTAGAGATTTAGTATTTCTAAGACTGTCATTTTTCCACCACTGCTGTGTGTGTACAATTATTTTATATCAAATGTAACCACTGCTTATTCAGCTGTTTCAATTATAGATGGTTTGTATAAAAGCAAAAAAAATGTAAATCTTTGTGAATAATAATTTAGACAGAATAAATACAGATTATTTTTTAGCCTCTACGATGCGCGGGTACCATTGACTTTTCACACAAACTCTAGTGATTCATATAGATGATATAGAGACCCAACATGCCACCTCGCTGCAAGTCAAACAGACATTGATCTCTTAACCAAGCAAGGTGACCTCCACTCCTCCCAGAGCTTCCATCTCTCTTTCTCTCTTCTCTATTTCATCCCCATCTCATTCCTACCATTTCTCTCTGTCCGTCTCTCTGTCTCTGTATTTCTGTGTCTCTCGCTCTCGCTCTCGCTCTCTCTTTCTCTTTCTCTGAGTTGGATCCATGGCCACTCAGAGTGATGCTCTGTCCAGACTCAGCCAGTGAGGGTTTAGAGTGATGCTAGGTCCAGACACAGCCAGTGAGGGCTCAGAGTGATGCTAGGTTCGGGCCCAGCCAGTGAGGGCTCAGAGTGATGCTAGGTCCAGACACAGCCAGTGAGAGCTCAGAGTGGTGCTAGGTCCAGACACAGCCAGTGAGGGCTCAGAGTGATGCTAGGTTTGGGCCCAGCTAGTGAGGGCTCAGAGTGATGCTAGGTCCAGACCCAGCCAGTGGGGTCTCAGAGTGATGCCAGGTCCAGACCCAGCCAGTGAGGGCTTAGAGTGATTTTATGTCCAGACACAGCCATTGAGGGCTCAAAATGATTATAGGTCCCAACCCAGCCATTGAGGGCTTAGAGTGATGCTAGGTCCGGGCCTAGCCAGTGAGGGCTCAGAGTGATGCTAGGTTCAGACCCAGCCAGTGAGGGCTCAGAGTGATGCTAGGTTCAGACCCAGCCAGTGAGGGCTCAGATTGATGCTAGGTTCAGACCCAGCCAGTGAGGGCTCAGAGTGATGCTAGGTCCAGACCCAGCCAGTGAGGGCAGGGTTGTGGACCTCTCTAATGGTACCAGGATCCAAGTCACCATCATGAGCATAAGGCTGTATATTACTGTATATGTTTGTGCATCTCACTTTCACATTCTGTGTGTGTGTGTGTGTGTGTGTGTGTGTGTGTGTGTGTGTGTGTGTGTGTGTGTGTGTGTGTGTGTGTGTGTGTGTGTGTGTTTGCGTATGTGTCATGCATTAGTACACCATATGCTGTTGGGTGTGTAGACACCCAGCTGAGTTGACTGAAAACTCGCCGGCTGCAGTCGTGACGATACCAGCAGAGTGTGTGTGTGTGTGTGTGTGTGTGGGTGTGTGTGTGTGTGTGTGAGTGTGTGTGGGTGTGTGTGTGTGTGTGTGTGTGTGTGTGGGTGTGTGTGTGTGTGTGTGTGTGTGTGTGTGTGTATGTGTGTGTGTGTGTGTGTGTGTGTGTGTGTGTGTGTGTGTGTGTGTGTGTGTGTGTGTGTGTGTGTGTGTGTGTGTGTGTGTGTGTGTGCGTGTGTGTGTGTGTAAATGTCTGCACATCAATGTGCAGTTAATATGATTTGTGATATTTTTCAATATTAATATTTAGGGTTAGTAATGACTGTTTGATTACTGTTGGCTTTGTCGTTCAATCTGCTTTTGATTTGGTCTTTCACTTCCCTCTCTGTCGTAGACATTTCTCTGGGTATTTCTGTCATATTTTATGAATATGTTTAGATGCCTGGAGACTGGATACACAGAGTCTATTGGAGTGCAAATGTTCTACCCTTTCCTCCACATCAAATCGTGTCTACAATAAGCTACTGTATGGATTTTACTGCGTAGCCGAGGTGAGAAAGCAACTTGCTCAATGTGTGTGTGTGTGTGTATTCATGGTGTGTTTTGACTGGGTCTTCTGCTATCTGCATTTTCAGGTCGTCCAGAAAATTCCTCCATCTGTGATTGAGAGCCTCGCCCCTCCGTGTCCTTGGCCTTGACGTCTGGGGTAAAACACAACTTTCTCTCTTTCTTTCTCTCTCCCTCTTTCTCTTCCCCTCTCTTTCTCTCTCTTTGTCTTAGTCTCTTTCTTTTTTATTAATGACGAGAATAGTGTTGAAAAGTATTATTATTAATCATATAATTAGTATTACTATTATTATTATTATTATTATTATTATACTGATGCATTTTAAATGTTGACACTTTTACAGTCTCAAAACCAGTGTTTTAATGAATAAGTTAAATTTAATGAATTGTTTTTCCACTTTTCACTATCAACACATTTTAAACCTAATGCAATTGAACATGTATTAGACTGAACGACCCAGTCTATACTGTATGTATAACATAATGTGTGGTTCTCTGAAGGGTCCATTACAGCCATGCAAAATTATTTGTCATTCTTTATTCATGAATCTGACGCCGCCACCATGTTACCTCTACAATATTTCTCTCAAAATCTTTCTCCATCTCATCACTTTATGATGTTCATGGAGCAGTACTCCAGCATGTTCATATCCCATCCTCACTCTTTATTTACATCTCTGGAATATAATGTCCATGCTGGGAACATAAACCTGTCTTATGGAGACCAGAGAGAATCCTCTCTGTCTACCTGCTGGAACTACACACTTATCAGATCTCCTGGGTTCTATGGAGTTTTCTATTCTATTCTACTGAACCTGTAGCAACCACCAGAGTTGGGTTCATATACAAAAGGAATCCGACTTAAGAACATTTCTCCATTCGTCTTTAATCGATGCACAGAGATGAAGGGAAACGGAGGCCAGTGTTTATCACAAAACCAATTGTTTCTGTAATGGCTTCGCTGATTGTGCTGCGCCGAAACCCATCGACTTATCTGTTAGGAGGGACACTTCGGTCGTGACTCGTCAGCATGAGACTGGGTGTGACTGTGATTTGAGCTGCTCTGTATATGAGGGTGCCCACTGTGACAGAGAAGGCATGCTAGTGTGTGTGTCTGTGTGTAACAGTGTTTTGAGGTTGTGTGTTGACATTTTTATTGGGCGGTTTGTGCCGTGTTTACATTCGGCTGTACTGATCATATCCCGTTCCATCATAAAAGGAGTCACTAACAGCCCCCTAAAACCTCCAAGTCACTAACAGCCCCTATATGGTATTCTCTGGAGTGGCACAGTTTTTTTTTAGTTTTTTTTTGTTCACCTTTATTTAACCAGGTAGGTCAGTTGAGAACAAGTTCTCATTTGCAACTGCGACCTGGCCAAGACAAAGCAAAGCAGTGCGACAAAAACAACAACACAGAGTTACACAGTAAACAAACATAGTCAAAAACACAATAGAAAATCTATATACAGAGTGCAAAATGTAGTGCAAAATGCAATAAGGTTAGGAGGTAGGACAATAAATAGACCATAGTGGTGATATAAATTACAGTGGTCTAAGGCACTGCATCTCAGTGCAAGAGGCGTCACTACAGAACCTGGTTTGATCCCGGGCTGTATCACAACCGGCCATGATTGGGAGTCCCATATGGTGGCAAACAATTAGCCCAGCATCGCCCGTGTTAGGGGAGAACAATTAGCCCAGCATCGCCCGTGTTAGGGGAGAACAATTAGCCCAGCATCGCCCGTGTTAGGGGAGAACAATTAGCCCAGCATCGCCCGTGTTAGGGGAGAACAATTACCCCAGCATCGCCTGTGTTAGGGGAGAACAATTAGCCCAGCATCGCCCGTGTTAGGGGAGAACAATTAGCCCAGCATCGCCCGTGTTAGGGGAGGCTGGTGTAATCCGTTGCTGTAAAATATTTATTTGTTCTTAACTGACTTGCCTAGTTAAATAAAGTTTAAATAACAAAAATAAAAAATACATTACAACCTCCAACCATCTCCCCGAAACGTCCATGTTCCCTCTGCAGGCAGCTGCTCCTCATACCCCCCCAGGCAGCTGCTCCTCATACCCCCCCAGGCAGCTGCTCCTCATACCCCCCAGGCAGCTGCTCCTCATACCCCCCAGGCAGTTGCTCCTCATACCCCCCAGGCAACTGCTCCTCATTCCCCCCCAGGCAGCTGCTCTTCATACCCCCCCAGGCAGCTGCTCCTCATACCCCCCCAGGCAGCTGCTCCTCATACCCCCCCAGGCAGCTGCTCCTCATTCCCCCCCAGGCAGCTGCTCCTCATTCCCCCCCAGGCAGCTGCTCCTCATTCCCCCCAGGCAGCTGCTCCTCATACCCCCCCAGGCAGCTCCTCCTCATACCCCCCCAAGCAGCTCCTCAACGGGAAATCCCTCTCATCCTCCTCCTGGGACCAGTGACCCTACTCAGCTCACTGGGCTTACCCTGTCAACAGGACCAATTATAGTACACTGCCTTGTCCTCCCCTAACTGGAACTCTATTCAGACTGAGGGAGTGAGTTGTTATGAGTTACAGATGGTTAACACTGCACAAGCAGAAAAATACATTTACACTGAGAGACATAGACTGACCAGGTGAATCCAGGTGAAAGCTTTGATCCCTTATTGATGTCACTTGGGGGGGTTAAAGAAGGTTAAAGAAGGATTTTTTAACAATTGAGACATCGATTGTGTATGTGTGCCATTCAGAAGGTGAGTTTCTTTGAACTTGGTATGGTAGTAGGTGCAAGGCGCAGAGGTTTTTCTCAAGAACTGCAACGCTGCTGGGTTTTTCTCACTCAACAGTTTCCCATGTGTATCAAGAATGGTCCATCACCCAAAGGACATCCAGCCAACTTGACACAACCGTGGGAAGCATTGGAGTGAAAATAGGCCAGCATCCCTGTGGAACGCTTTTGACACCTTGTAGAGTTCATGCCCCAATGAATATTGAGGATGTTCTGAGGACAACAGCGGGTTCAACTAAATCTTGGGAAGGTGTACCTAAAGTTTTGTACACTCAGAAATGTATGTATACATAATTTATTTGTGAAAAGTATTCAGAAATATCACAAAATAGCCTGGAATGGGATGGCACATTCTGTAGTCTCTATCTCTATATGCTGTACATTCCATTATGGACCTTAGTGTGTGTCCAGTGTTATTTCCCTGATTGTCTCTAAGTGGGGCCTGGGATCAGTAGCTGGCCTGTCTCCAGCGCCACTTAACTTCAGGAGAGAGAGAGTGAGAGAGAGAGAGGACAAAAGGCATCAGGGGAGACAAGGACAAATCATCTTTAGATGAAGTGTTTTAAGTGCTCCTCTTCTCCTCCCACGTTACCACCGTGAATCAGGTGACCTCTGTTCACCACATGCCACGTCAGAGAACGGACGGTTGGCGAGCTGAAGCAAGGGAAAGTGGAAAACCATGAGAGTGTCCATCTTATTCGCCACCATGTGTCAAAACGTCGTACTGTACCCTGACCACCTGCCAAATCTCTTACAGCTCGGCTTGGCCTGGTCCGGTCGATGGCCGACAGTAATCTAGGTTTCCGTCTCTCCTAAGACGATGCAGGCTAGGCAGTGTTTTTGTTTTATGCAAATCCATGCATATGAGGAGGGGTGGGGGAGGAGGGGAGGGCGATGAGCAGTCTGGCCACGTAGCTCCAGGACGACAGGCTGAGTGATGGAAACAAAGAGCCAGGGTCTGAGTGTCCTTGCCTGGGGAAAGAGAGTCCTGAATCTGGCTTGAGCTGGAGCGGGCCAGCCACCACCAGCCACCAGGACACAGGTGTCACCATCTGAGCCACAGACACGACTGAGAGAGTGAAAGATTAGTTAGGACAGCAATGTATTTTATTTAAATTTTTCGTGGACTCACACCACTTTTTATAAAATGTGTATTACTATCTGATAGCTACTTCATTGAGGAAAAATGGACTTACTATGGCTGTGATATGTGGTTGTTCCACCCAATTGTCATAATTGAGTGAAAGGTAAAGATACCTTCATAGAAAATGACTCAAGTAAAAGATAAAGTCACCCAGTAAAATATTACTTGAATAAAAGTCTAAAAGTATTTGGCTTTAAGAATACTTAAGACTAAAAAGTGTCTGTCTGTCTGTCTGTCTGTCTGTCTGTCTGTCTGTCTGTCTGTCTGTCTGTCTGTCTGTCTGTCTGTCTGTCTGTCTGTCTGTCTGTCTGTTTATCTATCTATACCACTGTCCCTCCTAGCTATCTTAAGATGAAGGAACTAACTGTAAGTTGCTCTGGATAAGAGCGTCTGCTAAATGACCAAAATGTAAAAATGCAAATGTAATGAAAACAGGAGGACTCATAGAATATGGGCTAGTGCGTGTGTGTGTGAGGAGAGAGGGGTTAGGGCTGAGACTGAGAGACCTGCCCCTAGTTTGTCCTTTTTACCAAGAGATGTTTTAGTGTGTGTGTGTGTGTGTGTGTGTGTGTGTGTGTGTTCAGACCTGACTGGGAGGACGGCAGGCAGGCACCTTACCCTAGGGGTGGCCCTGGCAGAGGGGGACTGGAGTTCAACACTCAGCAGGGGGAAAGAGACCCGGAATATGCTGACAAGGACAAAGTGACAGGTGTGTGTGTGTGTGTGTGTGTGTGTGTGTGTGTGTGTGTGTGTGTGTGTGTGTGTGTGTGTGTGTGTGCACGTGCACGTGCTCCCATGCTTATGAGTTGACGGCTGAAGAGGATGAAGAGGCTGGCTTATGTGCCATTGAGTGTGTGATTGTGTGTGTGTGTGTCTGAGTGTGTGTGTGTGTGTGCGTGTGTGTGTGTGTGGTCAGACGTCGGGCAGGATCTAACAGGGAGGGATTATCAACACCCGTGGCTGTGTGACCATGTGACAGTAGGGTGGCTTGGGTCAGACTCGCTGACTCAGTTTCAGCCACACACCCCTTTCACAAAGACACCCTTCTCAATATCACCACAGAGTGAGTGTGTGTGCCTGCATGAGTCTGTTTTTCACCCATGCCACTGTGTGTGTGTGTGTGTGTGTGTGTGTTGGCCATGCCTGTTTACATGTGTGTGTATGACACAACACCATCCTCTCACCCTCACCACTGTGTGTGTGTGTGTGTATGTGTGTGTTGGCCATGCCTGTTTACATGTGTGTGTATGACACAACACCATCCTCTCACCCTCACCACTGTGTGTGTGTGTGTGTATGTGTGTGTTGGCCATGCCTGTTTACATGTGTGTGTATGACACAACACCATCCTCTCACCCTCACCACTTCTCTCTAACTGCTCAGTAATACTCTCCTCCCCTCCCTTCCTCTGTCCCAGAGCGCTCACTCTATTTCAGGTTGCAATGCAGGATGTTAGCCTCCCTAGACGAGGGAGGGCAGATGAAATCCATCCAGATTGACCTGTCACGAGGAAGAGGGGAAAGTGATGGAGGGAGGTGGGAGAGGGGGCAGAGAGGTGAAGGAGAGGGGGAGGGGAGGAGGGCAGGGCAGAGCAGGGGTACGAAAACAACCCCTCCAACCCCTTCCGCTACACATTGGTCAACAGTTGAGGGTGATTTATTTGCATCAGGACCAGGGCGACGAACTCTATCCACCACAAGCCCTCATCTCTCTCTCTCTCTCTCTCTCTCTCTCTCTCTCTTTCTCTCTCTCTCTCTCCCTCTCTCACCCTCTTTTCTCCTCCACCTGCCATTTGGAAAGGAGTGAGAAACTGGAGAAGTGTGCAGTAGGAGTGAGTCTATATTTAGCCTGGATAACCGAAGACACTGTGGTCTGGCTTTAAGGTTAAAAATATAGATCTCCATGTACAGCCAGCTGGGTACAGTAGACGTCACCCACAGTCAGGCACCATGAATCATGATCACTTTCCCACCTCAGCCCAGCCTGGCCCAGCCTTGGGCTCTGGGTTCTGTTATAGGCTCTGTGGTCCTTTTTAGTCTCTAAATAATAGACTGAGAAACGTATCTTAGACACTTGCCTTCAGACTAGCGTTCTATAAAAGGCTCTGGGTATCTCTAGACCTCTATCTCTGTCAGAGACCAGGCCATAGGATTTAAAGACTATAAGTCTGTACCCAGTGACATTAGAGACAGAACATTTTTGACTAAGGGTTAAGAATGTTAGGAGTGTGGCACATACATTGAGTTAGCAAAACATTAGGAACATCTTCCTAATTTTTCCCTTAGAACAGCCTCAATTCATCCGGGCATGGACTCTACACGGCCTGGCACCTACTACCATACCCCGTTCAAAGGCACTTACATATTTTGTCTTGCCCAATCACCCTCTGAATGGCACACATACACAATCATGTTTTAAGGCTTAAAAATCCTTCTTTAACCTGTCTCCTCCCCTTCATCTACACTGATTGAAGTGACATCAATAAGGGAGCATAGCTTTCACCTTTATTTCACCTGGTTAGTCTATGTCAGGGAAAGACTTAGTGCAAATCTATCTCCTGTAAATAGAGGCAGAGGGAAAGAACAAGGGAGTTTTGTTCAGTACCACCAGGGTTTCTGCTCCCCCTCCTCTGAGCTGGACTGGGCTTGTTTGTGAAGTGGTGCTAGATTTAGCCCAGAGCGTATGGGCATAGCTACACTTTGCTAATTATTTTCCTGTTGCATAATTCTCAGCATGGCACTCCTCTCTTCTCTCCCAAGCCTAAAAACAAAGACTCAGCAGTACGCTCCTAGTCAGCCTCACACAGGGTGTGAAGGACCAGGGTAATGTAGTAGAGGGGGTATGGCAGGGGTGGGGCTGGTAGGTCTAAAGAGAGAGACACAAATATCACCTGGGTGGGAGGAAGGACACAGGAAGGACACGCATATCACCTGGGTGGGAGGAAGGACACAGGAAGGACACACATATCACCTGGGTGGGAGGAAGGACACACATATCACCTGGATGGGAGGAAGGTCACAGGAAGGACACACATATCACCTGGATGGGAGGAAGGACACAGGAAGGACACACATATCACCTGAATGGGAGGAAGGACACAGGAAGGACACACATATCACCTGGATGGGAGGAAGGACACAGGAAGGACACACATATCACCTGGATGGGAGGAAGGACACAGGAAGGACACACATAGCCACTGTCTTTGCACAATAACACTGCCATTTGCTTTTTAGTATTGTTTTGTTAATCTAATTAAATTTACCCTCAGCACATTAATTGCAGATACAGTCACTAGCATTTAGACTGAGAGGAGAAGGTGTACTAGACAGATACATTTGTTTGTATCAGACCAGCATCCTGCCCAGTGGACTAAACTGTGGAGAGCTACTGGACATCAGAGGTCTCTTGACAGAGCACTTACTGGTGAAGGCCTTGGACCAGACCACCGCTAATAGTGGACACTGCCAGCCTGTACCTCAGTCAATAGCCATGCAGTCCACACATTAGCCATTGGCAAGGAAACTATGTGCATGGTTTTAAAACCCAGAAAGACATCCTCATATAAACTCTCTAACATGAGATGGACTGTTCCCACAGTCTGTCTGTCTGTCTGTCTGTCTGTCTGTCTGTCTGTCTGTCTGTCTGTCTGTCTGTCTGTCAGTCCGTCCGTCCGTCCGTCCGTCCGTCCGTCCGTCCGTCCGTCTCTCTCTCTCTCTCTCTCTCTCTCTCTCTCTCTCTCTCTCTCTCTCTCTCTCTCTCTCTCTCTCTCTCTCTCTCTCTCTCTCTCTGTCATTCTCCCCTCTCCTTCCGTCGTTGTTACATCCTCCTCATACCTCAATGACAACCCTCTCCTTCTTCCTGTTGTGTACTTCTTTTAGAACAGTACACCCTGCCTCCTCACCCTGCCTCCTCACCCTGCCTCCTCACCCAGTCACCTCCAAACGTCTCCTTTCTCCTCCTTTTCCTCCTTAGCAAACAGTACATCCCTCCCTCTGCTCCTTCCCAGAAAACCTTCCCTCTGTCCCCTCCCTCACTACCGCCCTAGACATCTCCTTTCCCTCCTTCCTGCTCCCCTCGCTCCCCTCCAAACCTCACCTGCCTCCCTCGTCCTCTCTTCTTCTCCTTCACTCCAAACATCAGTTCTCCTCCTTCTCTCCTCCCACTCTTGTTAGCTTGATGAATGGCTTCACTGCAGGGAAAGTGCTGATTTTCATCCCTCTGTCTGATTTCTGCTGGCTGTTATTAATTTCAAACACTCAAAGAAAAGCAAGTGAGTCAATCAATAAGCATCGGCTCCCACAGTTATTCCCCCTGTGCCCATGCCCTCCACAAGCCCAGACTGCTGTTTACACACATACTGTATACATGTGTGCATATATGTTTCCATAGATTCTATAGCTGCTGCACACTTCACAGTGTATTAGACTCATATGAATGTGATTGTATTGGACAGGTTGACTTAACCAAGTATAAACCTCTGTATACAAGATTATGGCATGGTATTCATGATCATTCATCAATGCCTATGTGACTTAATAGGACTGACCCCCAACTAAAGCAGAGGATTTCTTAAGATGATATGTACAGTGTCTGGTCATGTGGAGTTAATTAAGACACACTGATATGACAGAGTCTGTGTGTAGACTAGTGCGTATGTAGACTGTTGGGGAGGAAAGAGGTGGGAGAGCAGAGCAGAGTAAACAGGAATAAAGAGAGATGCAGTGCTCTCTGTCGTAGTTTGTCTAACACACAATCTAAAGCCATCAGATTACCTCCATGCATCACAGAAACTCCTTCAGCCATTCATAAAGGAGGAGAGGACATTCAGAGGGGGAAGGAAGGGAGAAAGAGAGAAAGAGAGAGAGAGAGAGAAAAAGAGAAAGAGAAAGAGAAAGAGAAAGAGAGAGAGAGAGAGAGAGACAGAGAGAGAGAGAGAGAGAGAGAGAGAGAGAGAGAGAGAGAGAGAGAGAGAAGTGTGCTTCCAGGCCAGAGTCATTGCGGCACATTAAATGGGATGGTGTCCACAATCCGGCCATTGCTTTATGTCTAAGTGCACATTAGTTATAGTCCACTGTTAATGTTCTATGCACAATCCTATGTCATATGTAATAACCCCGAACACATAATGACCCCAGCCATTATCATGTTGGTTGCTGCAAACAAGTTTCCTATTGCACCTTGGGTATTCTAGTATTCTAACTCTCAACAGTAAGTTAAGAACCTGATTTTTTTAAAATACAAAATGGCCGAGGCCCGGACCTCATATGTAGCTACGGCCCTGCTTGTTCTCTTAGGTGATAGAGATGAAGCAAGAGGTGAAGAGGGCATTCGTCATTACTGTTTATTTCATTTTCTAATTAACACTGTTATCACAAACCCAAGTATTATCCTGCCCTATATTCATCACCATATTTACAATGTGTTGAGAGAAACGTAACCTCGTCGTCTGTAACTGAAAATAAACGTTGTAGAATCCCACATTCTTATTGTTTGTGTGGTCTGGCTAACACTCCGCTACCAGGCTTGTGTTTCACCTGGTTTCTGTAATGATAACAATTTGATATCATATTAATAAGCGTTCTGCTTGGTTGAAGCCAGCACTGCTGCCCACCCCGCCATAGATTTAAAGCAAACAATTCACAGTTAATGCATCTAAATGAAGTCATATTTTTATCAGCCTGTATATTTGTGAGGCTCAGAGAGAGATGGAGAGAGAGAGAGAGAGAGAGAGAGAGAGAGATGGAGAGATGGAGAGAGAGAGAGAGAGAGAGAGAGAGAGAGAGAGAGAGAGAGAGAGAGAGAGAGAGAGAGATGGAGAGAGAGAGAGCGAGATGGAGAGATGGAGAGATGGAGAGATGGAGAGAGAGAGAGATGGAGAGAGAGAGAGATGGAGAGATGGAGAGAGAGAGAAAGGGAAAATAAACAATATTTTGAAATGATGACACTTTAGGTGTTCATGCAGCAGTCAGAGGAGTGGGGGACAGGATGGAGAGAGGGAGAGGAGTGGGGGACAGGAGTGGAAGAGGAGTGGGGAGTTGAAGGGAGTTGAAGGGAGTGGTAGCAAAGGAGGGTGGAGAGGTAGAGAGAGTTGAAGGGAGAGGTAGCGAAGGAGAGTGGGAGGAGGGAGTAGTAGAGACAGAGGAGGAGAACATGAGGAGGGAGTGTTTTGTGGAGGGAGAGGTAGAGAGGGAAGAGGGGGAGGTGAGGAAGGTATGTTTTGTGGAGGAGGGAGAGAAGTAGGAGGGAGGTGAAGAAGAGGAGGGAGTGGTAAACAGAGAGGAGGAGAAGGGGAGGAGAGAGATGGGGAGGAGGGGTAGCCTATATGAGCAGACCCAGCGGGGGTGGTGGAGCCTCTATGTCTGCTTCATGGCTCTCTGAGCCCAGACATAACCAATGTGTTTACAAGCCTCAGTTGCTCTTACTTATAAATTATTGGTGTGGGGGACGCGTGGAGGGAGGGAAGGGAGGGAGGGAGAGGGAGAGGGAGAGGGAGAGGGAGAGGGAGAGGGAGAGGGGAGGGAGGGAGGGAGGGAGGGAGGGAGGGAGGGAGGGAGGGAGGGAGGGAGGGAGAGGGAGGGAGGGAGAGGGGAGGGAGGGAGGGGGGGTAGATACTTATCTTCTCTATCCCTCTCTTTCAAAGTTCTGGTTAACCAGGCTTAAGAATGCTCTTTGTGTTTTCTAATAACAGACTCTGGGTACTGACTGACTGAGACTATAGAGAGACTATAGAGAGACTATAAGGAGACTATAGAGAGACTATAGAGACCATAGAGAGACTATAGAGAGACTATAGAGAGACTATAGAGACCATAGTGAGACTATAGAGACTATAGAGAGACTATAGAGAGACTATAGAGAGACTATAGAGAGACTATAGAGACCATAGAGAGACCATAGAGAGACTATAGAGAGACTATAGAGAGACTATAGAGACCTTAGAGAGACTATAGAGAGACTATAGAGAGACTATAGAGACCATAGAGAGACTATAGAGAGACTATAGAGACCATAGAGAGACTATAGCCTCAGTGACAGAGCCTATGAGAGACCATAGAGACCATAGAGAGACTATAGCCTCAGTGACTGAGCTCTCCAGAGAGAAGGAGTAAGAAGGAAGGCTCTGTTTTGAACAGTGGCTTTGCTGGGCCTCAACTGAGATAGAGTGGCTGTGAGGGCCATGTTGTCTCCCATCCTACTAGGGCAGGCATGCCATGTAGTGGAGCGAGACATACACTACATTACCAAAAGTATGCGGACATCTGCTCATCGAACATCTCATTCAAAATTCATGGGTATTAATATGGTGTTGGTTCCCTCTTTGCTGCTATAACTGCCTCCACTCTTCTGGGATGGCTTTCCATTAGATGTTGGAACGTTGCTGCGGGGACCTGCTTCCATTCAGCCACAAGTGTATTAGTGAAGTCGGCCACTGATGTTGGTCTGTTAGGCCTGGCTCGCAGTCACTGTTCCAATTCATCCCAAAGGTGTTGAGGTCAGTGCTCTGTGCAGGCCAGTCATGTTCTTCCACACCGATCTCGACAAACCATTTCTGTATGGACCTCACTTTGTGCACGGGGGCATTGTCATGCTGAAACAGAAAAGGGCCTTCCCCAAACTGTTGCCACAAAGTTGGAAGCACAGAATCGTCTAGAATGTAGTTGTATGCTGTAGCGTTAAGATTTCCCTTCACTGGAACTAAGAGGCCTAGCCCGAACCATGAAAGAGGCCTAGCCCGAACCATGAAAGAGGCCTAGCCCGAACCATGAAAGAGGCCTAGCCCGCACAGTCCCAGACCATTATTCCCACTCCACCAAACCATTATTCCTCCTTACAGTTGGCACTATGCATTGGGGCAGGTAGCGTTCTCCTGGCATCCTCCGAAAACCCAGATTTGTCCGTCAGACTGCCAGATGGTGAAGCGTGATTCATGATTCCAATGGCGGCGAAACCCATTTCATGAAGCTCCCAACGAACAGTTCTAGTTCTGATGTTGCTTCCAGAGGTAGTTTGGAACTCGGTAGTGAGGCTATTTTACGCGTTACGCGCTTCAGCACTCGGCGGTCCCGTTCTATGAGCTTGTGTGGCCTAACACTTCAAGGCTGAGCCGTTGTCACTCCTAGGCGTTTACACTTCACAATAACAGCACTTACGGTTGACCGGGGCAGCTTTAGCTGGGCAGAAATTTGACGAACTGGTGGCATCCTATGGCGGTGCCATGTTGAAAGTTAGTAAGGCCATTCTACTGCCAATGTTTGTCTATGGAGATTGCATGGCGGTGTGCTCGATTTTATACAACTGTCAGCAACGGGTGTGGCTGAAATAGCCGAATCCACTAATTTGAAGGGGTCTCCATATAATTTTGTATATCTGGTGGTCGTCAAAACACAGGACCAAAAAGTTATCATGGGAGACCTACCACAATGGTTTATTTAGTCTCAGGGTTGAAGGAAACCTTTCACTGTGTGTGTTTGTATCTCTCTCGCTCTCTCTCTTTCTCTCTTTTGTTCTCTCTTTCTCTCTCGCTCTATCTTTCTCTCTGTGCTGGGTGATGGGTTAGGGACTATTAGAGGAGAGCGGTGAGTTCACCATCTCAGATACTCTCCGGTTGCAAGGAGAATAATGGAGTCTAGAACGACATTATCGGAAACAAACCAGAATGAATACTGGAAGAAAGAAAAACAGAAAGATATTATCTCTGTCTAAACTCCTGTCTGTCTGGTTGGATGACACTAATAACTCCTGACACCATAGTTTGTTGGAATGTTCGCTTTGATCTTCTTTACTTGATACGAATCTTGTTTGTAAACACAATTGCATCACTTCCTCTCTGTGTGGCCTGGAGGGAGAATGAACCTCACTCTGCACTGCTTTCTTACTGACACAACCTGCCCCATGTCTTACACACCATACACACTCCCTTCTTATATACACATCTGTCCCCCCCGGTCTACACACTCCCAACTCAACTTACACACTACCTGTCCGCCTCGCCTTGAGGGCAAATGATAGGACTCTGCACAGACAATATAACCCTCCTCCAGTCTTACACACATCCAATCTATGTACACAAACACATCCTTTAAGACACATCCTCCCTATTGGTAATATCAATTGTCTCCGCCTTCTCAGTCTTACAGCAGAGGATTGTCTCTGGACAATGAGTGCTCAATATTGCTGTTCAATATGCACTTACTGCTAGGGTGTATGAGAACACCACCTTGGGTAGCTAGCCATCTCTCTCTCTCTCTCTCTCGCTCTCTCGCTCTCTCTCTCTCTCTCTCTCTCTCTCTCTCTCTCTCTCTCTCTCTCTCTCTCTCTCTCTCTCTCTCTTTCTCTGACCATTTACACTCTCCCATCTCATCTGTTTAGATGATGTTGGGAGAGGATTGTGTATGTCCCATCAGACATGTAGATCCTTACTTGTTAGATGTGTACATGTTGTAAACAGTTGTTGTATTCAAGTTAGAGAGGGAGAGAGGGAGGGAGAGGGAGAAAGATAGGAGGAAGGATGCATTTCCTCAGTTCCTGTGGCTGTAGTGGAATAGTTGTGGTGATGGCTAGTGACAGCTGAGGGAGCGAGGGAGCCGGAGAGGAGTATCACTCCAAAATCCCCCAACAACAGAAAGGAGAGGAGAAGAGAAGGAGAGGGATTTAGACTAAACTACTCCTCCTAGCCTCTCCCTCTCTCTCATTCTCTCTCCTAGCCTCTATCTCTCCATCATTATCTCTCCATCGCTCTCCATCTCTCTCTCATTCTCTCTCCATCACTCTCCGTCTCTCTCTCATTCCCTCTCCATCACTCTCCATCTCTCTCTCATTCTCTCTCCATCGCTCTCCATCTCTCTCTCATTCTCTCTCCATCGCTCTCCATCTCTCTCTCATTCTCTCTCCATCGCTCTCCATCTCTCTCTCATTCTCTCTCCATCGCTCTCCGTCTGTCTCTCCATCGCTCTCCATCGCTCTCCGTCTCTCTCTCATTCTCTCTCATTCTCTCTCCATCTCTCTCTCATTCTCTCTCATTCTCTCTCCATCTCTATCTATGGTCTCTATCTCTTTCCCATAAGCACAGATGCTCACACGCTCAAACACTTTGTAGTTTATTGTTTCTTTTATACATCCGTGAGTTATGCATTATCATAATCATCTGGCCAATCAATAGTCCTGAATATTACCTCTCTGACTGGACCCAAGGGTCTGCATTAGAAGCATATCAATCACATACTGTACCTCATGCAGTGGAGGCTCATAATAATGGCTGGAACGAAGCGAATGGAATGACATCAAACCATGTATTTGATGTATTTAAAACCATTACACTCATTGCTCTCCAGCCATTACCACAAGCCCGTCCTCCCCAATTAAGGTGCCACCAACCTCCTGTGGTGTATGTGTACATTCAGGTCTCATCCTCCTCTTCCTCATCTTATTTCTGGGAGAATTTTCTCCTCCAATTACCATAAAGAGAGGGAGCAGTGTGTGTGTGTGTGTGTTCGTGCGTGCGTGCGTGTGTGTTTGTACAATCTGTATGGGTCTCTTTATCACCTGGCCAGGGTGTGAGCACATGGAGGTCAGAGGCAGGGCTGGCTGTGTGTGTCTCCATTCCCACGGCTGCTGTCTCACAGCCACATTGGTCACAGGAGGATGAAAGACTATGGATTTTTCCTCTTCTTTGCATTCTCCGGAGCAGGCAGATTAGACAGGAGATAAGTGGAGCCTGGCCCATTCAAAGCAGCTCTTAGCTCAACACTGTAGTGCTGTCTGACCTGGGCTCTCTGGTTCAGGGAGCAACACACAGGCATGCACGCACACACACAGGTAGGCAGGCACGGACACGCACACACATACACATGCATGATATGCACACACACACATGCAGGCAGACATGCATGGAGACCACACTCACACACACACAAACACTCGCTGTCTCTGTCTCTGTCTCTGTCTCTGTCTCTGTCTCTGTCTCTGTCTCTGTCTCTGTCTCTGTCTCTGTCTCTGTCTCTCTCTCTCTCTCTCTCTCTCTCTCTCTCTCTCTCTCTCTAAAATATATTCCCTTGGTTCAAAACATGGCCGTACAGTACATGGGTGAAACGCTGACCTTGTAACCTTGGATATGAATGTTCAAGTGATAAAGGTGAGCTTGCTGTCAACACGTTCACACACACTGACTGTACACACAGACAAAAATACACAAACACAAAAAAATTCCCTAGCGTACACTTATGGAGACTGACACATACTGTAAGTCGACCGACACACAACATGGGGAAAAAACATGAAAGTTAGAGAGAGAGAAAAAGAGAAGGGAGAGAAAGGGGAGGCAGAAAGAAAGACAGAAAGATTGAGGGAGGTAGACTGTGACAGAGCGAGAATTCAAAGGCCCGTTACCCTCACAAGCAATTAGAATAATTTCAAATTAATATGAAAGCGTCCGCTGCAGTCTTATCTGCATACCGAGGAGAAGGCTCTCCTCCCCCTCAATCAAAATGCATGAGTGGCCTCCCTGACGGAAACACTGACACCCTGCCATATGTTGGGCTCCTCTCTCTGTTTCCTCTCTCTTCAGCTTGCAGTTCTCGCCCTGTAAAAAATATTACAAATCCATGCATACAGACAGGTTGGCATACAGAGAGAGCTAGGGAGAGGCTGTAATGGGGCTGTAACTGAACTGTCTCTGAACTGTCTTGTTCTGAATTGCATTGTTCTGTCTGTCTGGTATTTTTTTGTCAGTGTAAATCTTGCTTTCACCTCAGCTAAATCTATTTCTCAGACTGCAGGCTATTCAGTTGTCCAGTGTCAACAAAACAGTTAAGGGATGCCTGTTTGGATTTGGCTTCAGACCAATCACATCACAAGACAAACAACATCATTGACAGAAAAAAACTTTTTTTGTTGAATTTTTTTGTTGAATTGTTGAATCTTTGGCATTGGGCATGGTGATCTTACGCTTGTGTGCGGCTGCTCGGCCGTGGAAATCCATTTCATGAAGCTCCCAACGAACTGTTCTGATGTTACTTCCAGAGGTAGTTTGGAACTCGGTAATGAGTGTTGCAACCGAGGACAGACTATTTTGTGTTGTTGGTCTCCGGTGGCTAGCTAGCTAGCTAAAATCATCTCTTTCCTAAATTAGCCATGGATGGAGATATGGATTTGGACTTTCGCTTTTACCTAAATCTCCGTACTGGCCAATGATTAATAACGGTGATTCTGATCCAACCATACATTCATATATTGTGCCCCTGGCCTGAGAGGATGGACGTTCAACATGTAGCTAGATGTAGTATGCTAATGTTAACTAGCTGGCCTGGCGTATTGTTGCCCATGAAAGGAAGTTAGGCTAGTTAGCAAGCATTTTAGCTGTAAACCGTTTAGGCAACAAGAAAGTAGAGGGTGTCATTGGTGTGTTTCTACAAGTAGCGTGAGTCAACATGTTTTTTCTACTTTCACACACACACACACACACACACACACACACACACACACACACACACACACACACACACACACACACACACACACACACACACACACACACACACACACACACACACACACACACAGACAGACACACAGAAACACACAGACACACACTGAAATCAGGACTGCCATATCATATTTAGCTTACGTTGATTGGACTAAATCGTTTTTGGTATCTTTTAGTTGTCACTGACTATGCATAGGTGATTAGATGATGTTGAAATGTTGAAGTTAAAATGGTGCTGGAATAATGGAGGCAGCAACTGTTTTCTTTGCGACTTGCTGTAACTCTCCGTGGTTCTAAATCAATACTTGTTTAGTAGTCCAAAAATGTTGAAAACATAACCTTGCTTGACCGTGCTGCCGGTCATGTAACTGTTTGTTACATCCAATATATTTTGTGTACTTCACTGGACAGATGTCGCTCTCCGGTTTTGTGATGAAACAAAGATGTAGTTGAATTTTCTGATTGTCTTAGCATTAGGCCTTTATATCACTGTTTATCACGGTGTCAAGGCTTATGAACTAACAGGTTATATAGCAAACAAAAAAATGGTGACAGTCATTGAATAAAGTTGCAGGGCGAGGGTATTGTTGTTGGAAAGATGTGTTTTTGTGATTGTGTGTGTGTGTGTGTGTGTGTGTGTGTGTGTGTGTCTGTGGTGCCAGGCCCAACCACTCAGATTGAGCAACGAGAATATATATTTATACACTGGGGGCCAAAAGTTTGTAATATTAATAATTCAACGGGTTTTTGTTTATTTGCACAATTTTTTACATTGTAGAATAAAAGTGAAGACATCAAAACTATGACAACACATATGAAATCATGTAGTAACCAAAAAAGTTTTAAACAAATCAAAATATATTTTATATTTGAGATTCTTTAAAGTAGCCACCCATTGCCTTGATGACAGCTTTGCACATATTTTGATTTGTTTAATACTTCTTTGGTTACTACATGATTCCATATGTGTTATGTCATATTTTGATGTCTTCTACAATGTAAAACAACCTTGAATTAGTAATATTCCAAACTTTTGCTCTTTACTTGTCCAAACTGGACAGACAACAAATTTCTGGCTACGCCACTGGCTTGTGTGTGTGTGTGTGTGTGTGTGTGTGTGTGTGTGTGTGTGTGTGTGTGTGTATGGGTGAGATTGTGACATCAGGTTGTGTTCAGTATGCCTTGACACTTCTAGGTAACGTTCATGCCCAGGGTGTACTAGTGAAAATCTTATTTTGAAACCCATCATTTCAATACTCCTGCAAAAGGCACTTCTGAGTGCATGTCTTTTCAACTACTAGTGGTCCTATACATTCTATTAGTATCTCTCTCTCTCTCCTGTGAATGCTTCTGTCTTTGTACCAGGGCAGGGTGGCAGGCAGGCAGCTTCTCTCCGTCTGCGTCATTAGGGAGCCTGCTCGCTGTCACGGACACACAGAGGGCACTCGCTGCCATGCCATGCGTGGGACAGGAAGTGTGTGGCGAGGATGACATAAGCAGAGCGCAGTGCTCTTCCCTGGCACTGTCGTCTCACTACAAGGACGAGGGGTCAAGGACGAGACACACACACACACACGTGAAAACACACACAGGCACGCACATACACACAGGCACGCGCACACACACGCATTACTATTGATACAAGCGAATGTGATCACAAATAGTATATATGTGTGAGAGTGTGTCTGTGTATGTTTTGTCTGTGTATATATGTCTGTGTCCACGCACTCTTGGCAGCACACACTGTGTGAGTGCTGTAAATAGGCGATGTGTGTTATGGGTCTCTGCTGTGTTGGGGCCAATTTTAGAGCTCAGGCAGGAAACCAGGCCACTCTGACAGCCATGCACCCTGCCAGCCAGTACTGAACACAACACACCAGCTCCAGAACCTTCCGTCTCACACACACACTGCACAACAGATACACATACACACACACATTATTATTATACATGTTCCCTTGTACCACACCACCGCTACTCCACAACATCATTCTACCATTTAATTTATCTGATGTTCACTCATACATTTTCCCTGTTGCCTGCTAATTCTGTAGCACTGCTCTACTGCAATCATGCTTCTCTGAGCTGTGCAGAATCCTTCCCTGGAAGGACCTTGAACAAGAGGCCCCCTGCTGAGCCACCCTGTCCCCTGCCTGTCCCCCTAGCTGCTTTTAGTATTGTACATGGCTCCCTGCTCCTGCCTCCCTGCCTGGGGATTTATTAAACATTTACAGCCTCGCTAGCCAGGGTGATTTAGTCAGCGGCTTTCTCTAGCAATCTACCAGACTCTACCCTCACGGTACCACAGTGAATTTGTCTGCACCTTCATTTTATTTAACCTTTATTTAACTTGGCAAGTCAGGAATGCCTATCAGTATCCTGTCAGTTTTATCTTTTTTCATTGCTTTTAGTATTTCGAATGTGCAATACGTGCTTTGCCCTCCAGGTTTGCCATTTATCTGACGATCAGGAAAAAAGAATTGTAACTTTGTAAACCAATTTTTTTTTTTTTTTTTGTACCTTTATTTAATTAGGCAAGTCAGTTAAGAGAAAAGTATTATTTACAATGACAGCATACCTACAGGGTCATCCCCTGGAGCAAATTAGGGTAAAGTGCCTTGCTCAAGGACACATCGGCAGGTTTTTTACCTTGTTGGCACGGGTATTCAAACCAGCAACCTTTCGGTTACTGGCCCAACGCTCTAACCGCTAGGCTACGTGCCGCCCTAGAATAGTCTTTTGATCTTTTAGTTGCTGGAAAGCTGTTTTAGTTTGGTCACAGAATAGTTATTATAATGTTGTTATCCTGTTTTACAATGTTCCATCCCTTCTAATACTGATGTGGCCAAGACAGCCATTGTACTGCAGCAGAGAATAATTCCCTAGGAAAAATGTCTTCAGAACACAGTGACACAGTGATCTGAGCTCAGTGGGATTGGGGCCTAAATGAAGCGAGTCAAAAGAGTCACATCCTAAAGGACACCACAATGGCTGCTCGTCTACACCAGCGTCGCAGTGCCAGCACACAGCTCTTCAAAGGGAGAGGAAGTGGAGTTCCAGTCGCCAGTCTCTCATGTTTGGGTGGGAGATAAATTCTCCTCGCTGCTCCTGCCTCTCTCTGTAATTATGTGCATGGTGATGCGCTTTTTACAGGCTGCCTAACAGTGGGAAATTATCTGGTAGGACGAAGCCCAATTAATTGTGGCACTTTGCAGGAGTACTTATGCGAAAACATTGTAATGACACTTACCGGGAAATTGGCTCCCGTTGAATATATTGAATAAATAAAGTCTTGAGGTTAAACAAACTTCACAACGTCACAGAATAAAACGGTTTGAGTGTATCTCTGTCTGTCATTCTCTCTCTCCTTCTCTTGTTCTGTTACAGTCTCTCTCTGCGTAGGGAGGAACAAATAATTTTCATTTCCCTACAAGACGTCAGTGTGTGTGTGCGTGCGTGTCTGTTTGTGTTTGCATGTGAGTGTGTGTTAGACACAGAGACGGAGATATACAGTATCTATATACAGTATTTTTTCTTTGTAAAAATATATATTGGTGGAATTCTTTAGGGTAACTGAGAATGATAGCAGGAAACAATACTGTTTGGGGGTCAATGACAAGGTATGTCACGCCACAGTGAGTACCTATTGTGGGCCTGTAACACAGCGATGCGTCAGCACTTTGAGAGAAAAGCACCTTTTGTCTCTGGCCTCACTGGGGGACAGTGTGGGGGATCTGCCCAAGCTCACAGCTTTGCCCACACTCCACACTCATCCCATTCAGACAGTATGTGTGCAATTATATTTAATCAACACGTCATGTGATGTAAGTTTTCTCATTTACTTTTGTTTGCAAGTGATGATGTGATGCGGGTTATGGAAACATTGACCTTTTTCCCTGGCCTCCTCCCCTTTCAGTGCTCCTCCCACAATTACTGTACTGTCCCGTTAGGTCCTTATAGTACTCAGTGACAGTCTGTGTGTGTGTGTGTGTGTGTGTGTGCGTGTGCGTGTGCATATGTGCGTGTGTACTTGTTTACTGCTCTTACAACAGCATGTATATATATATATATATATTAGGTGTTCACTTGGGGTATGTCGATGTGCTCGACAGCAGACGACCGATAACTGGACAGTGTGCGTCTTGTGTGTGTATGTACCAGTGTGTGTAAAAGAAGGGCCCACCATAGGCCCGCTCCGCTGGGTGGTATTCACATGGCAGGTACAGTAAACGGCAGAGGAGTGGCGCGTCTGTCAGCCGGAACGCGTGCTTGGCAGGCGGCAGCTACGCTATTAACGAACGCTAACAGTTTTATTATTAGAAAATAAACGGTGCGCGGCAAAACTCTGAATGTTATTAGCGCCCCGCCATCTGGGTCTGACAGCTGTGTTCAGCCACCACTACACCACCATGGCTGTGGTGCTGCTGACGGCGTAGTCACAAATCTCAATCTGAAATCCCTCTTTCTAGCTGTGGCACTTCCTCTCTCAGATGCAGTCTCTGTCTCTCTCTCTCTCTCTCTCTCTCTCTCCTCTCGCTCTCTCTCCTCTCGCTCTCTCTCTCTCTCGCTCTCTCTCCTCTCGTTCTCTCTCTCTCTCTCTCTCTCTCTCGCTCTCTCTGTCTCGCTCACTCTCTCTCTCAATTCAATTCAATTTAAGGGCTTTATTGGCATGGGAAACATATGTTTACATTGTCAAAGCAAGTGAAATAGATAATAAACAAAGTGAAATAAACAATATAAAATGTACAGTAAACATTACACAAAAGTTCCAAAAGAATAAAGACATTTCAGATATCATATTATGTCTATATACAGTGTTTTAACAATGTGCAAATAGTTAAACTACAAAAGGGAAAATAAATAAATATGGGTTGTATTTACAATGGTGTTTGTTCTTCACTGGTTTTCTTTTCTCTCTCTCTCTCCCTCTCTCCCTCTCTCCCTCTCTCTCTCGCTCGCTTGCTCTCTTGCTCTCTTGCTCTCTCTCTCGCTCTACTAATAATAATAATAATAATTATTATTATTATTATAATAAGTATATTATAATATTATTTGTATTACACACATCAAGACACACAGTTAACAGGAGGCCCTTAGAGCATTAAATAAAGGTTAAATAAATTCATTTAGTAGGATCACAGAGGGATATTGGTGCAGGGATTTAACCCAAACTGTAGGCTCTCTTTAAAAGGCCCATCATTCTTTGTTTTTTACAGGCAGTCTGTGAAAATAGAGCGCTGAGATGTTTTGTCTGTAAAGCCCTACTCAGAGCTCTAAAAGTTAAACTGCAGAAGCAAAACCATATTACAAGATCAGGGCTGTTCCCACTGGAAGCCCCATCTGCTGTGTGTTAAGGTTACCAGTGTACCGCTCTTAATAAAACACAAGCAAACACAACCGAACACGACATCTTCAAGATGTGAAAAACAAATATTTATCTTATTTATTTGGATGGAAATGGCACCGTCTCGGGCTCCATAGAGAGCTGCTTGCATGATGTTGGGGCAAACCCCTGGTGCCCTAGAGTGCCCGTAGTACCCACCTGATGGTTTCAGGAAGTGAAGGCATTAGACGTACTATCACACATCCCGTTACAGGTTACACCCACAGTGGAATCACTAGTCTGCATGATACCATGATACCATATGTGTTGTCATAGTTTTGATGTCTTCACTTTTATTCTACAATGTAAAAAATTGTGCAAATAAAGAAAAGCCCTTGAATGAGTTATATTCCAAACTTTTGGCCCCCAGTGTATATTCATATGTGTGTATGCACATGTGTGCCTTTGTGTATGTGCGTGCAATGTGCATGCAACCATGTGTGTGTGTGTGTGTTATCCCTCCTGTGTGTGTGTCCCCTGTTCCACAGCGTCTCAGGGCTTTATTTAATCAGATAACCTGCTACCACTGGCCTGCAGCAAACCCCATGATTCTCCAGGCTCCTCCAGAGAAACCCCAGCTAACGGAGACGCCTCCAGACACATACACTCTTACTGCAGACGCTGCACAATACATGCCCCCAACGTGTCTTCCTCTCTCTCTCTTCCTCTCCTCCAGGAGGAAAAACACACATTTAATCTTTCTCCTCCAACTCGGCTCCCACTCCACGTATTGGTATCGTTCTCTAACTCGGCTCCCACTCCTCGTATAGGTATCGTTCTCTAACTCAGCTCCCACTCCTCGTATAGGTATCGTTCTCTAACTCGGCTCCCACTCCTTGTATAGGTATCGTTCTCTAACTCGGCTCCCACTCCTCGTATAGGTATCGTTCTCTAACTCGGCTCCCACTCCTCGTATAGGTATCGTTCTCTAACTCGGCTCCCACTCCACGTATTGGTATCGTTCTCTAACTCGGCTCCCACTCCTCGTATAGGTATCGTTCTCTAACTCGGCTCCCACTCCTCGTATAGGTATCGTTCTCTAACTCGGCTCCCACTCCTTGTATAGGTATCGTTCTCTAACTCGGCTCCCACTCCTCGTATAGGTATCGTTCTCTAACTCGGCTCCCACTCCTCGTATAGGTATCGTTCTCTAACTCGGCTCCCACTCCTTGTATAGGTATCGTTCTCTAACTCGGCTCCCACTCCACGTATAGGTATCGTTCTCTAACTCGGCTCCCACTCCTCGTATAGGTATCGTTCTCTGCTTAATCTACATGCATAGCTACGTCACCGGTCTCTGAACTGTATCATTACGCACACCTGGTTCCCATTCTCCACTGATTAGTAATTGTATAAATGTGACATTGTAACAATCATCACAATTGTGGGTCGATGATTGTTACAATGTCCGTTGGTCGTGTGAGTACCTGTGCTTTGTTGTTTTGGCTGCGTTTATTGTTCAAATGTGATTACCGGTCTCGTCCGGCGTCATATTGTGCACTTGTTATTTCTGGTCTCGTCCCGTTTATTTATTTGAGGTTTCCTTCACTCTTTTGTTTGGGTCACAGCGCTGTGTTTTTGTATAGGTGTTTGTTTTGGGCTTCGTCCCCGTGCCTTTACCTGGCATGTTGTATTTGTTAGGTAGCGTATTAAAAACCCCTATTACGTATTCCTGCGTCTGTCTCCCGATCATTATACAACATGACAGTTTGCGTTTTCAATACCACAATAAATATACTATGTAATATAGAGAAAATACTTCCTGCCTTGTTAGCTTTCCCAGTATCGAAGGCTTGGCTTGACAATCTCCAAATGTCATTAAACATTTTGGTGTTTTGTAATAGATGTATTTTTCCATTCATCAGTTGATGCAGAGTTTCGATTAATTTTATTTGTTTGTAAAAAAAAAAAATGGTAAAACATATGTGACCTGGATTGTACAATGAAGTTGGGGACTTATTTCAATTGTGGTTATTATTACATACATATACAATTACATAGATACAGACACATTACATACATATACAATTACATAGATACAGACACATTACATACATATACAATTACATAGATACAGACACATTACATACATATACAATTACATAGATACAGACACATTACATACATATACAATTACATAGATACAGACACATTACTGAGACAAACCTCCAGATGAGTATGAGGCTGGTAGCTTACATACATTTCTTTATGTCAGATGACAACTGCTTCTGCTATACAGATTTAGATGTACAGAAGGAGGCTAATTCATTCATTTTCAATCCAAATATGTTTTATAAAGATAAACATTATATTGTTACATTATAGGAGTAACATTGGTAGGCCTGAAACACACTTCCTCACCTCAAGTCAACTGTTGGAGTCAGTTGGAGCGTTTCATATCATAGGCCTGCAATAGCAATAGCCACACCATACCAAACCTTCACAAACGTTTCTAAACTTTATTAGGGTAATATCAAAACTAAGTCAAGCCATTGTTTATAGGGAAAATATGAGCAAAAGAGTGAATGTATACCAGGGAAAAAAAGTTTGACAAACCTCCCCTATTTTTATAATTTTTTCTATCAAAACACCAACAAGCCCACCGACCACATCCAATTGAAACACCAAAGTCACAGTGTGGTTATAAGGTTATAAAGACACCTCTGTGTATTATCAATCTCTATCTAATGGGGTGGTGGCATGAGTGGGGGGAGAGAGAGGAAACATTGTGTGTGTGTATGTGTGTGTATGTGTGTGTGTGTGTGTGCGTGCGTGTGTGTGTGTGTGTGTGTGTGCGTGCGTGCGTGCGTGCGTGTGTGTGTGCATGCAAGCGTTAACGTACACAAATATGGAACTCTCTGCATATTTGTGTGTGTGTGGTTAATGTGCTAAACTTCACTCAGACCACATATCAAAGTGATGTCTGGTGAATACCACATAAGAGAGGAGATATAAAGTAGATAATTGTTGTGATCAAACAATTCTTCCCCAGGCTAGACAGTAGACAGGCTAGACAATAGACAGGCTAGACAATAGACAGGCTAGACAGTAGACAGGCTAGACAGTAGACAGGCTAGACAGTAGACAGGCTAGACAATAGACAGGCTAGACAATAGACAGGCTAGACAGTAGACAGGCTAGACAATAGACAGGCTAGACAGTAGACAGGCTAGACAATAGACAGGCTAGACAATAGACAGGCTAGACAGTAGACAGGCTAGACAGTAGACAGGCTAGACAGTAGACAGGCTAGACAATAGACAGGCTAGACAATAGACAGGCTAGACAGTAGACAGGCTAGACAATAGACAGGCTAGACAGTAGACAGGCTAGACAATAGACAGGCTAGACAATAGACAGGCTAGACAGTAGACAGGCTAGACAGTAGACAGGCTAGACAGTAGACAGGCTAGACAATAGACAGGCTAGACAATAGACAGGCTAGACAGTAGACAGGCTAGACAATAGACAGGCTAGACAGTAGACAGGCTAGACAATAGACAGGCTAGACAATATACAGGCTAGACAGTAGACAGGCTAGACAGTAGACAAGCTAGACAATAGACAGGCTAGACAGTAGACAGGCTAGACAATAGACAGGCTAGACAGTAGACAGGCTAGACAGTAGACAGGCTAGACAGTAGACAGGCTAGACAATAGACAGGCTAGACAGTAAACAGGCTAGACAGTAGACAGGCTAGACAATAGACAGGCTAGACAATAGACAGGCTAGACAGTAGACAGGCTAGACAATAGACAGGCTAGACAGTAGACAGGCTAGACAGTAGACAGGCTAGACAGTAGACAGGCTAGACAGTAGACAGGCTAGACAATAGACAGGCTAGACAATAGACAGGCTAGACAGTAGACAGGCTAGACAGTAGACAGGCTAGACAGTAGACAGGCTAGACAATAGACAGGCTAGACAGGAGACAGGCTAGACAGTAGACAGGCTAGACAATAGACAGGCTAGACAGTAGACAGGCTAGACAATAGACAGGCTAGACAATAGACAGGCTAGACAGTAGACAGGCTAGACAGTAGACAGGCTAGACAATAGACAGGCTAGACAATAGACAGGCTAGACAGTAGACAGGCTAGACAATAGACAGGCTAGACAATAGACAGGCTAGACAGTAGACAGGCTAGACAGTAGACAGGCTAGACAATAGACAGGCTAGACAATAGACAGGCTAGACAGTAGACAGGCTAGACAGTAGACAGGCTAGACAATAGACAGGCTAGACAGTAGACAGGCTAGACAATAGACAGGCTAGACAGTAGACAGGCTAGACAATAGACAGGCTAGACAATAGACATGCTAGACAGTAGACAGGCTAGACAATAGACAGGCTAGACAGTAGAAAGGCTAGACAGTAGAAAGGCTAGACAGTAGACAGGCTAGACAGTAGACAGGCTAGACAATAGACATGCTAGACAATAAACAGGCTAGACAATAGACAGGCTAGACAGTAGACAGGCTCGACAGTAGACAGGCTAGACAATAGACAGGCTAGACAGTGTGCAGTAGACAGGGTAGGCAGAATGCCGTAGACAGGCTAGGCAGTCGGCAGTTGGAAGGCTAGGCAGAAAACAGGCTAGGCAGTATGCAGTAGACAGGCTAAGCATTAGACAGGCTAGGCAGTAGATAGGCTAGGCAGTATGCAGTAGACAGGCTAGGCAGTGGGCAGTTGGAAGGCTAGGCAGAAAACAGGCTAGGCAGTATGCAGTAGACAGGCTAGGCATTAGACAGGCTAGGCAGTAGACAGGCTAGGCATTAGACAGGCTAGACAGTGTGCAGTAGACAGGGTAGGCAGAATGCCGTAGACAGGCTAGGCAGTCGGCAGTTGGAAGGCTAGGCAGAAAACAGGCTAGGCAGTATGCAGTAGACAGGCTAAGCATTAGACAGGCTAGGCAGTAGATAGGCTAGGCAGTATGCAGTAGACAGGCTAGGCAGTGGGCAGTTGGAAGGCTAGGCAGAAAACAGGCTAGGCAGTATGCAGTAGACAGGCTAGGCATTAGACAGGCTAGGCAGTAGACAGGCTAGGCATTAGACAGGCTAGGCAGTAGAAGGGCTAGGCAGTAGACAGGCTAGGCAGTAGACAGGCTAGGCAGTAAGCAGTTGGCAGGCTAGGCAGTAGACAGGCTAGGCATTAGACAGGCTAGGCAGTAGACAGGCTAGGTAGGAGACAGGCAAGGCATTAGGAAGTAGACAGGCTAGGCAGTAGACAAGCTAGGCAGTAGACAGTAGACAGGCTAGACAGTAGACTGCTAGGCAGTAGACAGACTAGGCATTAGGTAGTAGACAGGCTAGGCAGTAGACAGGCTAGGCATTAGTTAGTATACAGGCTAGGCAGTAGACAGGCTAGGCATTAGGCAGTAGACAGGCTAGGTAGGAGACAGGCAAGGCATTAGGGAGTAGACAGGCTAGGCAGTAGACAGGCTAGGCAGTAGACAGGCTAGGCAGTAGACAGTAGACAGGCTAGGTAGTAGACAGTAGACAGGCTAGGCAGTAGACAGTAGACAGGCTAGGCAGTAGGCAGTAGACAGGCCATGCAGTAGACAGGCTAGGCAGGATGCAGTGGACAGGCTAGGCATCAGGCAGTAGACAGGCTAGGCATCCGAGGGGCCAGGGGCCTCCGGTACTGAAATGACAAATCTATTTCACTCAACCACGGCCGTCAATATTGGTACGGAAGAGGTAATTTGTTTTTCATTCAAAAAAAGTAGAGTTCAGTTGAGGCTCAAAAGCCAACTAATAATTTTTTATATTTTTATAATCTATTGTATTGATGCTCCTAATACAAAGTTATCGGCCTTTCACCTTTTGATGGTTATTTTGAATTTGTGTATTTTGGTCTGTGATGTTCTGCAGATTGCCTTTATAGTGGATTGAATATCTTGAGTGTGCCAGTTCTATATTCTCTTAGCATGTTTTAAAGCTCTGTAAACACCAGGAGTGTGCCAACACTAGCACTGGTTTAATGTGGTGTGGTTGTAAATCAACTGACCTTAGATCAGAGCTTAGTCTTTAAAAGCAGTTCAAATGGGCCAGATTGAGAAACGCATGGATGAGGAATGGCATTGATGAGAGGTCTGTGTGACTGTCTTGGAGGAGGGCCAAGGAGTAGTGTGAACTGTGTAGTATAACTCTCAGACAGGGCTGAACACTGTCTGTCTGACAGGCTGTACCTTCCTCTGTGTCTGACTCTGTCTCCTCCTCTCCCCTCCCCTCACGGGTAGGTCTTCCCAAACAATAACATTAGTGAAGTAAATTACTCAGATTTTACAATGCACTATTTAATCACCCTCTCAATTCCTTCTAATCTTTCTGTGTACCAGCCTAACAGAAATGCCAACAGAGGTCAGTGTTAGGGTCAGCCAAGCACGTTCAGCCTTTTATAACTCAGCATACAAAGGCCTCTAACTAATGGTGCAGTAGGAAACTCTCTCAGTTATTTTCTATTGTCAGACAATATACCATTTTTTTCTTTAGGAGTATTTATCTAATATTTGATTAGATGGAAAAAAGAGAGGGAAAAAATGTTGCATAGAGAAAATGTTATTACATAAATGGACTATGCAAGACAAAGACATGCGTATTATCATAATTAAAAGTGAAACGGACCATATGGTGAGGGAGAGGAGCTGCACGTAAACAATCACAGTGAAAGCCTCTAAGTGAACGGAAAAGCAGGAAATTCACATTTTTCAACCCGGGATGGAAGGAAGCACTGATGGGGCCATTGACTCCCAGAGCACAGGGAGTGGCTAACTAACCTACACTTCTCTGTAACCCTCTCCTCTCCTCTCCTCTCCTCTCCTCTCCTCTCCTCTCCTCTCCTCTCCTCTCCTCTCCTCTCCTCTCCTCTCCTCTCCTCTCCTCTCCTCTCCTCTCCTCTCCTCTCCTCTCTTACCCTCTCCTCTCCTCTCTATGTCCACTCCTTACCCTGGTCCCTGGGTTATGTGTGTCTCCAGGAATAGCCTCCACATGGGCCCCGCAGCGCTGGGATCTGTTCCCTAAGCAGGAAGCTGTTATATGGTTACAGTTATTTCTGTTGTCTGTCTGGGGATAGTTTTTACTGCGCTCTGGAGGATCAATAATTGTCATAAAAAGCCTGCATCACCCCGTGCCCTCTGCGAGCGAGACGGCCGAGTTGCTGTGTGTAGGTTAGGTGTGTGTGTGGTGATGTGTTTGGGATAGGAGGGTGTATGTGTGCAGGTTTGGCTGGTGTGTCGGGAAGGGTGGTGTTTCTAGCACACAAAACAAGCAGATATTTCCTGATTTCCCCTTCCCCGCTGATAAGTTGTCTCAAAAACATGCCATGCTTTATGTATCTTGTAGGCTCTTCCTGCTGGTTTAGGCCACGCCCTGTCTATGCCTCCTTGTCATCTCTCCTCTGTTGTTCCTTCAGTCTGCTTCTCTATCTTCCCATCTGTATATTTTCTCTGTCTATGTCTCTCTGTCATTGTCTGTCCTGGAGTTTCATGCTCCTGCCTCTCCGTGTCCGGGCGGCAGGTAGCCTAGCGGTTTGAGCGTTGGGCCAGTAACACCAGTCTCAACGTCAACAGCGAAGAGGCTTTTTCTTTGCAACTCTACCTAGAAGGCCAGCATCCAGAGTTGCCTCTTCGCTGTTGACGTTGAGACTGGTGTTTTGCGGGTACTATTTAATGAAGCTGCCTTTTAAAATGATAAACTTGGATTAGCTAACACAACGTGACATTGGAACACAGGAGTGATGGTTGCTGATAATGGGCCTCTGTACGCCTATGTAGATATTCCATAAAGAAATCTGCCGTTTCCAGCTACAATAGTCATTTACAACATTAACAATGTCTACACTGTATTTCTGATCAATTTGATGTTATTGTAATGGACACAATTTTTCTTTCAAAAACAAGGACATTTCTAAGTGATCACAAACCTTTGAACGGTAGTGTATAGCTATCGTAGCACACACAGCTAATTGGTTCCTGTGTTAGTGGGCATCCCAAGCCCATCTCAGCACAGCTCTCTCTATCTCTCTCTCTCTCTCGCCCTCCCCTCCTCTCCCCTCCCTCTCTCCCTAATACGCCCGCCAAGAGTTTGACACCCCTTCAGCAACACACACCTGAGCTAACATGTACAATTCTGTATGCTTGTAGGCTGTCAGAGAATGGGGTTTATGAGACTTTTAGAGAAATACAGTAGATCTGGAATGTTGCAAGTTACTCAATTAGAAGATAGTGATTTCAAATACATCACAACATCCTAAACTAGTCCATTTTACCCAGACTAGCTCTTAACAGGGATAATGTTACTGTACCGGTCATGCCCAGTTCCTGTCCCATCCAGGCTTTATGACTGTGACCCCCCACCTGGCAGTAAAAAGACCCTCAGGCAGGGCACTGTGCTGTGTTTTATCTCTCTGTCTCTACACACACACACACACATGCACACTCCATCCCATGCCTTGAGTAGAGGATTTGAAGGTCACAGAGGGGTGGATGTGTTGTCTGGAGTTGTGTTAGCCAGAGGGGTGGATGTGTTCTCTGGAGTTGTGTTAGCCAGAGGGGTGGATGTGTTCTCTGGAGTTGTGTTAGCCAGAGGGGTGGATGTGTTCTCTGGAGTTGTGTTAGCCAGAGGGGTGGATGTGTTCTCCGGAGGTGTGTTAGCCAGATTGGTAGATGTGTTCTCAGGAGGTATGCTGAGAGAGGACAGGACCCAGGAACTAGCCCCTCCCCTCCTCCCCTACTGTGACCATAGGCTTACCATAGGCTTCATGCCTGGACTGAGACAGTAGGTGTGGTTATCATGGTAGGAGACCTACTGTGGAGAGGCAGAAACAGTATTTTAGTCACTTATGCTGGAGAGAGAGAGAGAGAGAGAGAGAGAGAGAGAGAGAGAGAGAGAGAGAGAGAGAGAGAGAGAGAGAGAGAGAGAGAGAGAAGAGAGAGAGAGAGAGAGAGAGAGAGAGACCTTGAGTGTCCTTGTGTCTTTGTCTTTCCCCCAGAGTACCATGCCTCTGTCACCTGTTCCCTGTACAGTAAGTAAATAGGTCCTGTATGCAGAGAGGTCTCTCTCCCTAAAGGTATACAGTATGTTGCAGATCAGTTCTACCCACCAGTGTTTCATGGTAGCATGTGGTATCTATGTTTATAAGTAAATACTGTATGGCATACTTATATTTGAACACATATGGCTTATTTTAGTTTTCTTTATATAGTATCTTAATTATTTTATTCTGGATTAGTTTTAGTTTTTTTAGTACTGGTTTTCGTCACTCACATTCTGTGTTGCTGAGTTCAGGCCTTACTGACCTCTGAGATGGTGCATGTCTCCCCGCCCCCCAGGGCCGTCAGACACCTCGCATGACAGCTCTGACTCCCCCTCCTCACGTCACCCGCTCCCTCGTCCCTATGGTCCCCCACCACCTCGGTGGCTCCAGTGTTGACCCCCTCTGTCAGCCTGCCAGCCCAGGTCAGGGCCCCACGCTGGCTCCAACACATTAAACATTCATGGGGGAGAGAGTGAAGGCGAGAGCCAGGCTCCGAGTGCGGCCTGCATTGGCCTAAAGACTGCCTGCAATACTACACCTCTTTTCACACTCTCCTCTCCTTCAATATGTTAGACTAACTGTGTCTGAATGATGTCTGTGATCTATCAGAAAGAACTACTGAATCTATTCAGATCAAGTGGAGGTTGATAAGTATCTGCTTACTGCATGCTGACAATCACACACAGGACGACGTGACTTCCTGTAATTGGCTCTGTGTGTACGCAACTGTGCGTGCATGAGCCCTGTCGCAGCCCACGGCTGTGTGAGAGGATGTGGTGGGAGGAAGGAGAAGACAAGTTACATGTCTTTTATTATTATTACCTCTCCCGAATGCTCAGAGATAAGGGTGTAAGTATCTCCCAGTCTCACAAAAGAGGTCTCTCTAGTGCAAATCAATGCACCTATTCCTGTTCTTCTCTTTTAGCCACACACACACACACACACACACACACACACACACACACACACACACACACACACACACACACACACACACACACACACACACACACCAATCAGACCTACTAGTAGTTACAGTTCCTCTGTCAGCAGTCTCAACTGGTTGTTTTGGGGACAGATTTGTTTGGGTTCAGTTCTTATACTCAGTGTTGAAGAAGACACCATAAAGATATACACAGTAGCTCACACTTACAAGTCTACCATCGACTGACTTACACTGAGATTCTTTCAACACAGATAATTGTTGCTGTTAAAGCGCAGCTACTTTTTGTTTGCACTCAAAGCACAGAGGAATGCAGTGTTACTGACTTATTTATCTAAAGGCCTTCTACATATCTGGATCAGCTGTCTCTGGGCTCATAATGCCTCGCTGCTCCTAGCTGAAACCTAGACATTTTATCCCTTCTATTCATTGAACTCTGTGTGAGACAAATACAATAACTCAGTTCAGGGCCAGCAGAATGTCCCACAGAGAGAGAGTAGCCCTGGCCCTTAGCCCTGCCCCATAGCCCTGCCCCATAGCCCAGCCCCATAGCCCTGCCCTCGAGGCCATGCCAGGACCTGTTAAGTCCATGCTGTAAATGTATTTGCAGAGTGCAATGATGTGAGCCGTTCTCGGGTATCAGAAATGTGATGTACGGTTGGCTGTAATGTGTAATGTGTATGTTCTTTATTGTTTATGTATGGCTGAAGCAGGCTTGTGTTAATCAGGATCATTGCTGATTATGCCGCCGTAGGGCATAGTGGGTTTATGACTAGTGCTGGCCTGGCATGTTGGCTGAGGGGAGTGTTGGGTCCTGGGAGTGTCTGCTGGCATGGGTTAGACCAGACCAGGCTCCCTCTCTCTGCCCTGCCAATAGCCAGCCCCAGCCACAACACCCTCAGGACTGCTGACCAGGACTACTGCCCAGAAATACTGCCCAGGACAACTGACTAGGACTACTGCCCAGGACTACTGACTAGGACTACTGCCCAGGACAACTGACCAGGACTACTGACTAGGACTACTGCCCAGGACAACTGACCAGGACTACTGACTAGGACTACTGCCCAGGACAACTGACCAGGACTACTGACTAGGACTACTGCCCAGGACAACTGACCAGGACTACTGACTAGGACTACTGAGGGGGGGGGGGCTGAGGTGTTAACTAAAATAAGCCATATTTGTTAAAATATAAATACAATAAGAAATGTCATCTCACTGCTAAATTATTGTGAAGTTCCTATGATAAAAGTTGTTTTATTTTATATTTCAACCAATCTGATGTGATAAAGTAATCTGTTAAAGAAACCTCTTCATTCTATAAGCCATTTAGCAGACGCTTTTCTCCAAAGCATTTCTAAAGTGTTGAAAAAAAAACATATTTCGAGATGAGCTTGAATCCGTTTCCCCCATAGCGAGCTGCGTGGAAATCACATGAGAATATCATCTAATCATAATGCCTTATAATCACACCTCAGAGCAACAGAAAATGCCAGACAGAATAAATAAGGAGGACTAAATAAATTATCAGTGATTGTTTGGCTCTAAGTGCAGTTAGCTCAGCTTCCTGATTTAGTCGAAGCCTTCAGCCATCCCTCAGCGGAGGACTGGTCTTAGCGGAAGAGAATTGGCTATAAAGACCCATTTGTCTTTATACCTTCAATATTCGATGAGAGACGTTAATTGCAACCGCACTGAAAGAAAATGAGGGAGCAGGGGAGGGAGGGATAAAGGGAGAGAGGAGGGAAATACTGGCTAATGGTCCGTAGGGGGAAAAGAACGGAGGGAGAGTAGAGAAGGGGATTTATATTAGAAAGTTAGAGCATATCCTCGGGAGGTTCCTTCCTCCTCCCCCTGTGTGTGTTTTTCTTTTACCTGTGTGCGTCGCTAAGCGCTAATGCTCATTAGCCAGTCTGTGTGATGATAGCTCAGGATCACTGGTAGCGTTGGCTAGCGACCATCACCGCGAGCGCTCTGGCTGAGGAGAGAGGCTTCCAATGGTTACGCAGCACTCTGCTCTTGTCAGCCGGAATCGAGAGCACTCCTTAATTCAGTCTTCCTTATTTTTTTAGTGGGGGGTTTTAGCTCAAAAAGT
>CM042381.1:30174923-30202423 GCA_023634145.1 Thymallus thymallus
TTTTCTTTGATCACTACTTCATTATAATTCTAGCTGGCTGACTTCCCCAGCAGGTTAAGTGTAGTGAGTGATAATAGCCAGCTCCTCCTCTCAGGTAATGAGTTAATGGGAGCAGGGTGATTGTGACATCCAGTAAAGGGAGACGTAGAGCCATGTACAGCCCACAGACAGCTTTAGACACAATGGGAACACTCACAGACAGGCCTACCTGCCTGGGCATCTGCTTCCATAAGGATCCCACTGAGTGAGAACACACATTTAACCATCTGTAGCTCAAAGACACACAGCGAACAGAGGAGGAGAGAGGAGAAGAAAGGAGGGGTATTTTGGATGATTTGGAAGAGGTGACGTCTTCAATCTGAGTCTGTGGGAAGAAAGTTTATGAGAGTGGATTATTGAACGTGTGGGATGGGGTGTGTTTGTCTCTGGGGGAGGTGAAAAGTGTGTGTGTCTGCGTGCGTGTGTGCGCACGTGCAGGTGTGCTTGCGTAGGTGTGCTTGCACGTGTGCATGTATTCCTTTAAAAGTCATAAGTTTAAGTCTCGACTTGCAATGCATTTGTAGTCTGCTATGAATGAGCCAAAACTAGTTACTAAAGACACATTATCAAAGCCTCTTCCAGTAAGATGTGAATCATCAGTCATTTCATCAGAACACCACGCCCACCAGGAACCTCAAGAGAGGGTTGTGACCGATTGAGCTCCCTGTATTCTAGTAACCCATGGGCCAACCAAAACCAGCTCCCTGTATTCTAGTAACCCATGGGCCAACCAAAACCAGCTCCCTGTATTCTAGTAACCCATGGGCCAACCAAAACCAGCTCCCTGTATTCTAGTAATCCATGGGCCAACCAAAACCAGCTCCCTGTATTCTAGTAACCCATGGGCCAACCAAAACCTGCTCCCTGCATTCTAGTAACCCATGGGCCAACCAAAACCTGCTCCCTGTATTCTAGTAACCCATGGGCCAACCAAAACCAGCTCCCTGTATTCTAGTAACCCATGGGCCAACCAAAACCTGCTCCCTGTATTCTAGTAACCCATGGGCCAACCAAAACCTGCTCCCTGTATTCTAGTAACCCATGGGCCAACCAAAACCAGCTCCCTGTATTCTAGTAACCCATGGGCCAACCAAAACCTGCTCCCTGTATTCTAGTAACCCATGGGCCAACCAAAACCAGCTCCCTGTATTCTAGTAACCCATGGGCCAACCAAAACCTGCTCCCTGTATTCTAGTAACCCATGGGCCAACCAAAACCAGCTCCCTGTATTCTAGTAACCCATGGGCCAACCAAAACCAGCTCCCTGTATTCTAGTAACCCATGGGCCAACCAAAACCAGCTCCCTGTATTCTAGTAATCCATGGGCCAACCAAAACCAGTTCCCTGTATTCTAGTAATCCATGGGCCAACCAAAACCAGTTCCCTGTATTCTAGTAATCCATGGGCCAACCAAAACCAGTTCCCTGTATTCTAGTAACCCATGGGCCAACCAAAACCAGCTCCCTGTATTCTAGTAATCCATGGGCCAACCAAAACCAGCTCCCTGTATTCTAGTAATCATGGGCCAACCAAAACTCCCCTTTCTTTCCATTACACAGCATTGCTATATAACTTGGGCATCTGGAGAGTGCAGCGTTCAGGTGAAGAGCAAAGCCAGTTCCCTAGTTACATTTACAGGGTTTATATGCTCATCAACAATTACCTTTATTGCATGAAATAAGTAGTTGTTTTTACTCTTATTGTAACCTAATCCCATTAGCCCATGTCTCTCACACACCTCTGAAGCTCTTAAATAAATAGATAGTGTATTTCAAGGAGTGCCTGTGGTGGAGGTGGTTATATAGATGCACAAAGGTGTGTGTGTGTGTGTGTGTTTGTGTTGGCACACTTACATTACCTCTCCCACATCAAAAGTCACCAGCACCTGCATTTGCTCTAACTGCCACTGTGCTGCCAATGTCAGCAAACACACACACACACTCCTTGCACAACACTACACAGGGTTCAAAAACCTGCAAAACATACTCATGGTTATTCAGATTAATTTGCCACCTGCAATACGTGCGTACCCCTTAGCTAAGCATGGCAGACAATAAAGCATGGGTGGGTTTGGGTATATTTGCTGTCTAAATATGCCAGGCTGTTTTGGCATCAGCCAAACCAATACTGCAGTGACGCACATCAAGAATGCACCTCCCCCCATGCAGTGTGTGTGTAAATATGAACAGTTGTGAGTGTGTGTTCCGTTTAACATCAAGTGTGTGTGTATAAATACAAGTAATGGTTAAAGGAAAAGACAGAATGAGGAACTAACAGAAAGAGGAGTGCAGGTCAATCAAATCAAATCAAAGTCTATTGGTCATGTACACAGGTGTAATTGCAGGTGCAGCAAAATTCTTATGTTTCTAGCTCCAACTGTGCAGTAATATCTAGCAATACAATAACAGTACACACATAAAAAAATACTTAAAAAAAAAAAGAACAATTGCATTGATGGATCTGCAAATTAAAGATGATCTACTCCCTAAATAACAAAATAAATAATAAATAACAAATAAAGATATTAAGCAATGTTAGAGTCAGGAATATAAATATATATGTACTGTATGTGATGGTGTGTATAGACAGTATGTAATATATATGTACTGTATGTGATGGTGTGTATAGACAGTATGTAATATATATGTACTGTATGTGATGGTGTCTATAGACAGTATGGAATATACATGTACTGTATGTGATGGTGTCTATAGACAGTATGGAATATATATGTACTGTATGTGATGGTGTCTATAGACAGTATGAAATATACATGTACTGTATGTGATGGTGTCTATAGACAGTATGGAATATATATGTACTGTATGTGATGGTGTGTATAGACTGTATGGACAGTATATGAATATAAATATATATGTACTGATGTGATGGTGTGTATAGACAGTATGCACATAATATGAATAGCAAATGTGTGTACATCAGTAATTATATTGACTAGAATACAGTATATGCATATAAAGTGGGTAGAACTGTATCTTAACATTATTAAAGACACCAGTGTTCCATATCTATATCCATAGGGCAGCAGTCTCTAAGGTGCAGAGTAGAGTACCAGGTGGTAGCCGGCTAGTGGCAGTGTCTACGGTTCAGGGCAGGGTACTGGGTGGAGGCCGGCTAGTGGCAGTGTCTACGGTTCAGGGCAGGGTACTGGGTGGAGGCCGGCTAGTGGCAGTGTCTACGGTTCAGGGCAGGGTACTGGGTGGAGGCCGGCTAGTGGCAGTGTCTACGGTTCAGGGCAGGGTACTGGGTGGAGGCCGGCTAGTGATGACTGTTTAGCAGTCAGGTGGCCAGGAGATAGATAGGTTAGTTGGTCATGTAACCATGGAAACATACAGAGAACTTCTCCCTTCCCTTCTAAAAAAGCACAAATGGGACAGATCATGATCTAATTGACCAGTGTGGCAACAGCCTGACCACAGCTCTACTCTAACCCCTATCCACCCCATGTTCCTGCTCAGGCCCTGCAGGTCACCTCCCAGGCTTCCACGCACTGCAGTCACATCACCTCTTATGTATGTGGTGTGTCATACACCGGAGGAGAAGAGGAGATGGTGACAAAAATACACTCAATGCAACTGGGTAATGTACTGTAGTGGTTATGATCCCATTTCAAACCAGCCTATACAGTTACTGTATCTTATTTCTGTTGCATGGGGATGAAGATGGAACGCATTTCAAGCATAGCCTGAAACGGTTTGACTTGGCGAATGAATTGTAGCGTAAATACTCCTATTACAGCAATGCCAGTGTGACTGACCTGGTGACGTGAGTCTCCGATATGAGCATCATCTTCACGGAAATGCAAACGGAAAGGAATCTATTTCTGCCTCTCCTTTCTGCCATGCTCGGGTGGATGTCCACACTGATCGTACATTAAACCCAGATCACGTCTATCTCAATGGCCCAAAGAGTCATGATTCTCAAATTCTCCTTCCTGTGTGGTTTCGGTACCTGTGCCAACCCTGTAGCAGTATATGACTGTCATTGGCTGCTGTTGTGTTGTGTTTGACCTTTGACCCCTCACTACAAAAAACATGTACACACAGCCCCAGTCACCCCTATGAGTCACAGGAAATGAGGTGCTGCTGCCGTGGCCTGCTCTGCTGGACAGTGTGGTTAGGATGGCTGTGAAACAGGCAGCAAGGAAAAATTATAATAATAATAAATGGTAAATGATAATAAATGGTTATCAAGTCTCTCTCTCTCTCTCTCTCTCTCTCTCTTTCTCTTACTTTCTCGTTTGTGTGCATGAGTGTATGTGAGAGAGAGTTTATGTGAAAGAGAGAGACCGAGACAGAGAGAGCAGGAGTGAAAAATGAGAATCAGATTGGAATACAGTATGTGCATCATTATATACTTGTGTTACATTATTGGACATAATTTTGCGTACAAGGCCTTGTCGATGGACTTTTTATTATGTTAACTCTCCGCACTAGATATACAGTAATATCCAGAATCCTATCTACTGTCACGTAAATGATACAGTACAACTTGTAGTACTACCACTCACACACATATTAGAGCCTTGTCATGAGCCTCTTTGTGCAGTTCTTCTGTGGTGCCACCAATTTTCTCTCCTTCGCCCCTTGCATGTTTTCTGTTTGACTGTCTGTTCTCTGTCATCCTTCCTCCCTCTCTGCTCTACTCTAAACCACCACACTCCCACACAGAACACTGACTCCCGCCCAGCAGCTGAACAGAGAAACAACAGGCGACCTCAAGATTTAAAGAGACAGGAAGTTGAAGTATCTGAGAGCAGGGTGCACATGTAAATATGCATGTTAGATGTCAACTATACATTTATTTGATAAGTATCTGATAGCTTATGTTTTGCCTGTGCATCCTGATTTCACTTACGGGCTCCCAAGTGGCGCAGTGGTCTAGAGGCGTCACTACAGACAACCTGGTTTGAATCCAGACTGTATCACAACCAGTGATAGGTCGGCGCACAATTGACCCAGTGCCGTCCGAGTTTGGCCAGTGTAGGCTGTCATTGTAAATAAACATTTGTTTTTAACTGACTTGCCTATTTAAATAAAGGTTAAATTTAATATATATAATACAAATCTTTACTTCAGCATCTCTCAGAAACTTTTCAGGTTGCTTTTGTGCTTGGTGCAATGACTCTACAGGAAGAGACAGTTACTGTGAGATGAACAGTCACAGGCACCTAGCAGGGGCTAAGTCTCACTCTGACAGAGAGACAGTGTATTGGGGCTCCATGCTGAGAGCTGTCTTCCAATATCTGATCTCAGAGCAGTTCATTAGTGTGGCCTGCAGTTAGCTATCCCCAGATGACCTGGGTTTGGCTAATATCTGGTTCTGATTTGGATCAGACATATCACACACTCAGTTTACACCACAGCTGGTGATAACACAAGCATCTGTTGTTGAGAGACAGAAAGAGAGAAGGAAAGATAGATACTATAGAAAGAAAGAGAACGATTACAAGAGACAGAGATAGAAGTAGAGAGAGAGAGAGAAAGGGAGAGAAAGGGAGAAAGGGAGAGACAGTAGAGTACAGCTCATGTGTGTCTAAGGGAATGATACTAGCATGGTCTCTATCACAGCCTTAATAGAAACATGCACTGTCCCATTATGTGCTGAGTTTGAGAATAAATCATCTACCCCCACCCCCCCCAATTCAAAGCATTACTATGTCAAACCTAATCTAACCTTCTCTCCCCTCCCCCTCCCTTGGTGGACAAAGCCGTTCAACGCCTCAGGCAAGGGCTGGGAACACAGAGGCAAAGTAACAGCCAAGAGAGTGGTAGACTAGCGTTAGCGCTGACAGGAAACCTCACCCGTGTCTGTGTCTCTAGCCTGTACAACCCACACTTCCCATTGACTACTGTGAAATGACTAATCCGGGGTCACCCAGTATTGCTTTGAAAGCCAATTAATATATATTGCCCCGTGAAATGACAGTGTTGTTTGTTGTTCCCAGTAGCCTTTAGAGAGGAGGGCGAATGTAAAATAGCCTTTCGAATGAGAACTTTAGTCCAGTTTAGAATACGGCTAAGAACAACAAGTGAATTGTCTTTTTAGAGCGACCACTGGTAAAGAGAACATGGCTATGGAATGTCTTCTGCATGTCTCCTCTGTGTCTGTCACTCAATGTGGTTTCCACCACAAGACACATACCCTATTCCCATGGCAACTATAAGGCTAGCCTCCATGACAGCACAGCTACGGGACAAACATACTAGCAGACATTCAACACAGACCTAGAGTCAGTTTGGGGATTTTACTACTCATGAAGATGGCTTTGAGGTGTGATGCTGATCTTTAAACAGTGCTTTGACATAACTCGTATATTAATTCTGGTCTGACAGGCCTTGAGTAGGGCCAGACTGATTGTGCAGGGAAAGAATAACCTCAAGCATTCAGACATTATTTAAAACAAGTAAACATCCTATGGAAATGATTAAACCTGAACCAAACACTGTGAGAAAACAAGATTTGCTATAGTTTTAATGGTTTAATATGCTCACAAGAGATGCACAGTTAAGTTATTGACGAAAATACTCCATAGATTCAGTCTGACACTAGCTGTCAACTTGAAATGAGGAACTAGTAGGGACATACACAGTGAGTGCACCAGAGAGGAACTACAGGATCTGCAGGTGTAGACATGTGCAGACTCAACTCCCTCAATATAATGTATTACATGCAGTTGTTAGTGGGCATTCATGTCAACATTTTGTATCTAAGGAAGGTAGCTCATTTTGATTGAGTATGACATGTAAAAATGATTAACCAATCACAGATTAATTGTAATGTGATGTGCGAGTCAATTTACAGTCGTTTATGGCCTTTCTTCTGCAATTTATCTGTGTTCTTACCTATTTATTAAAGATTAAAGACTTAAGTCCCCCTCCCCTTAGCAACAGGGACAGTGACTCAGTGACAGGGCTTGTGTTACTTGAGAACTGTCTCACACCAGGTTTGCACTTCCGTTCTCACTTAAGGACAAGCCCCATTGATCCGTTGGAGAGGAGGGATAGAAGCTGTGTGGGTTTTTCTATGGCTCCCTCCAGTGCTGAGGCCTGCAGACTGCTACTCTGTGTGCGGGGCTGCGGCTGCAGCCGGGTGTGAGACGGCCCGGCCCGGGGTGACTGACAGGCTTCTAAAAGGGATAATGTGTCTGGCCTCAGTGCCAGTGCAGCACAGTACAGCTCCAAGTGATAAACACTGACAACCCTCTGCTCTGCTCCTCCTGACACAATGCACCTCCGCAACGCCTCACTCAGATCTGACCAGACTTGCTTAAACAGTTCCACCTTGATCTAGGCCAGATCTAGTTCACCTCAGCTCATTACAGCCCAGCCCAGCCCAGTCCAGCCCAGCCCTGTCCGATTCAGCTAAGCTCAGCCCAGCTGGGCTCATCTCGCCCCCCTCAGAGGAATCCATCAAATGTTACCACCATCTGTCTCCAGCTTCACGACGGGGACTCTTATTCTAAAGGCCCTTTTCATTCTCTCCCTTCAGGAATATTTATGGGAAGTTTATTTTATTTTATCTGTTTTTTATTACTCCTCTTGTGCAAATAGGCCCCCTTAGAGTGGCTGGGCCCCTGCCCTTGCCGTAATGGCAATGTAAACATGCAAAAGTAATTTGAATTCTAACAAAGTGTGGATTAGCTGGTGACAGTTTGTGGCGTGGGCGATTATTTCTAAAATAATCCTGTTTTGATATGCATCGGCGTCCCGGCAGGAATTTTCAATTTGTTTTCCCATTGCCGCATGTAAACAAGCTCCCAATGTCTCCTTATCACTGGGACGCACGGACGGGGAATGAACGTGTGTCTGTCTCCCCCTCCCTCCCCCTTCCCCCCCCCCCCCCCATCTCCTCCGCTATACTGCTCAGGATCTGGTTTGATTCGCTAAAAAGCAGACTCACTTGTCTGGGTTTCAACAAGTCCCTTTATCATGCGCAGGTAGGGGGGTTTATGTATGTACCTGCAAGTCATTTGCAAACATGAAGTCCTCAGAAACGCGCCTCCTGAATATGTTCTGCTTGAGGAGTTTCTGCCCATTTCCTGGTGTGAATAGGCAAATGTGAAGCCTGGCAAAATGGCCCCCTATAACCCAAAAGAAACAGGCATACCCACAAGCCTGGGGTATGTGATAAATGTTTACAGAGTTGATTGTCGATTGCAAGTTATGGAGAGAATTTATTGTCTATTTGAATAACAACAACAACAATAACAACAAAATGATAAACTTTAAATTAAAGTTCCAAACTTAGCCCAAAAATATTGAGAAATGATGGCGGTGTAACGGCACTATTTATGGTGCTTTGTTGCTGGTAATAGCTCGCATTTGGCTCCCCGTCATACCATCCAACTATTTAGGACGTGTTCACTAATTTCATAATGTGCAGTGTACCTGAGTGCAGGACGTAAAACCACAGACACAGACAGCGGCAGAGAGAGAGCCACTGTGGCGCTAGAGCTGTTGACTTTAACCTTCCATCATTTGACAGGAATGCCAAAGGGGCTATTTATCTTGTTTTTTGATTGATCGCTCCTGCCTGAAGCTCATCAGCATGTCATGTCTTAATGTTTATCGGGATTATGCGAGGATAAACATTGTAATCCTCAACGTGGTCCGGGACTTCCAATTACCCACGCTCCTTTACCAAAAATAAGGTCACCATTGATTTAACCTATTAATACAACATAAGCCCACTGGCATCCCTCTCCTGCTAATTTCACCAAAGTTAGGCCTGACTCCGGATTAACTGCACCCACCCACCAGATACCCATCAGCACCCAGGGCTGGAGCATGGGGACTCGAGGTGACCCTCTAGCCTCCCCTGCCTCATGTGAGTGGCCGTTTGATTAGAGATGACCAGGCACGCAAGCCTGTGGTCACTGCTGTTACCGTAGCGTTAGCGATAGCGTTAACGATAGTGCCCGGGGTAGACGTCCAGTCCGTGCTGACAGTCTGGATCGATGGGGGACAGATCGCTTTCTCCTACTGCGATCGTTACGACCCGCACCTAAGCTCAGGGAGCTAGAGAAGGGAGGTAAAGGGGGTAACGGAACCGACTGAGGGACACACAGGAGCCTGGTGGTGATGGAGCTGACCAAGGGGTACCCTCACCCAGACATACTGTCTACTGTCCTTACATATTTTAAATATTACATGCAGGTACAGACTTTTTTATTTAACTAGGCAAGTCAGTTAAGCCACTTGGGGCTCCCAAGTGGTGCAGTGGTCTAAGACACCACAGACGACCTGGTTAGAATCCAGACTGTATCACAACCGGCCGTGATTGGGAGTCCCATAAGGTGGCCCAATTTTGTGCCACCCGATCACGACCAGTTGTGATACAGCCTGGGATCAAACCAGGGTCTGTAGTGACACCTCTAGCACTGAGATGCAGTGCCTTAGACCACTGCACCACTCGGGGACAGTCATCTGCCTGATGACACCGTTACCTATTGATAAATCAGATTTAAATCACAATCACAAAACGTATATTTGTATAATGTTTCTATAGTTGTCTTTTTTTTATATTGTGTTCTATATATTCCAGTACACACTGCTCGTAGCGTATTTACCCTTTAGTGGGATAAAGAAAGTACCTTGAATCTAATTGAATTAAACACATTATCTGTTCAGCTGAAACATGATAGAGCTTCATGGCCTGGCACATAAGTAAGGGCTACAGAGCAGACTGACTCCGTATCTGACTCCATTAATCTAGTCTAATACATTCAAATCCAAGCACTGCTTTCACAGGCAAGAGTAAGCACGCCTTAAATTACAATACAGAGGAGTTGAAATCATTACTACCTTAATGTTCCCAATCTAATTGAGGCATTAATTTAAGCAGAGAACTCCACTGAGGATTATTCATAACTGCTTTTTAATTTAGAGGGGCCTTCAGCAGAAATAAGGAATATCACAAGGAATAGCCCGTCAATGTTTCAATTTTTTTCTGGATATAAAAGCCCCCTGATGTTCCGGGAGGGTAGAGAGGGGAACTGCACAGCGGGAGAAAACCCTTGCCTGCCCGAGAATATACACACATACACGCACGAATGAGTGCACACACGCTCACACACACACACGCACGCACGCACGCACGCACACACACACACACACACACACACACACACACACACACACACACACACACAAAGGCTATGTGACTCCTCTGGTGGTTTTTGATTTGTTTAAGTGTGTGTGCTTGTGTCTGTGCACGGTGTGTGTTTGTGTGTGTCTGTGCACGGTGTGTGTGTGTGAGCATGTTTGTGTGTATGTTCTGTTTTTGTGCCTCGAGGCTCCTCTGTCGCCTTATCAGTCTCAAAATAAAAAGACATGCTTTTCTAAGCTTGAATCAAGCGTTTAGTTATGTCTCAATTACTGCAGAATCACTGCTTTCAGGGGAATGTGCTTTGGCAGGTGTAGTGAAGACTGGCTTGATGATGTCTTTACAGAGTGCCAGTCAGTGTGTATCTGTAGGGAGGCTGATTGAACCTGATGTCTGACTGTTGTATCTGAGTTGCAAACAGATTTCTTCTCTCTCATTCTTCTCTGATTCAGTTCTGATGATTTCGTTCATACGCAGAACAGAGGACTCTAATATGAAAAAGAACAGTTCTAATGAATAGGAAGCAGTATATTAAAATATAATGTATGAATTTTGACATTGCATTTTGTAAAACATTTAAAAAAGCATATCTAATCAATTTAGATTAATTGTAAGACTTGATTATTTGACTTGATTATTATCAATTATTTTAATATATTTTTTGTCAGGCTGCAATCTTTTGTATAAATTTCAATCGCAGGGACCAGTTACCCCACAGAGCCAGAAACCTAAGGGACCCTCTCATATACACACACACACAAACAAACAGTGCACCACACACACACACACACACACACACACGGACCTCTAGGGACTTTGTCACACTGATACCGTCACGGTTCCCCCGTGGCATTAGTGTCACGCATGGCATGCCATCTGGAGTGGAGAGAAGGGTTTGTTCAAAGACTGTTTGAGCTGAGTGGTACATGCTTCAACTGTGCGGCTGACCATCTGGGCTGGCACGGTGTGTATCACTAACTTTGAGCTGCCTGTTCTGCAGAAAGGGGAGGATGGGGGAGAGAGAGAGAGATATAGCTGCAGGGTTAAGAGCAGTCAGGAGCTCAGTGTACATATTGATGAATGTATCAGATAACGCTGGCATTCCCTTGCCTGCTTACTGGGTTATTTGTCATTCTCTGTCAGAAGCTGTCCACGTGGCAGAGAGACCCTTTATTCTACCTCTAGTGTAAGACATAGAACAGCTCTATATCTCTTCCTCCCGTACCGTACCGTAAAAGTATCTATCTATCTATCTATCTATCTATCTATCTATCTATCTATCTATCTATCTATCTATCTATCTATCTATCTATCTATCTATCTATCTATCTATCTATCTATCTATCTATCTATCTATCTATCTATCTATCTATCTATCTATCTATCTATCTATCTATCTATCTATCTATCTATCTATCTATCTATCTATCTATCTATCTATCTATCTATCTATCTAGCTGTGGATTCTGCATCAAATGTACAAGGGGAAAAAAAGGCATTGAGGGAAAAAAAACAAGCCAGAGTTGGACTGTGTTTTAACATTATCATCCTCACTGGTGCAGTCTGTATAGACGGGTTAGCTGACAACGCCACGAAAACGATGTGCACGCTTCAATGGGGCGGAAGTCCTTGTGTTGTTGTGATTATTGATGGCCAGCTAGCTAGCAACAACGACAAGAAGCTGCCATGTGGCTCGTTTCAGCTAGTTTTACCTTGTTCTCAAATCAAACCAAATAAAATTGTATTTGTCACATGCGCCGAATACAACAAGTGTAGACCTTACAGTGAAATGCTTACTTACAAGCCCTTAACCAACAATGCAGTTTTTAGAAAAAAATAAGTAAGTAAAAAATAGATAAAACGTCTTGTTTTGAGGTGTTTTGACTGGTGCCACGTCTATGCTAATATGTTAAAGATTTAGCTAGCTAGCTAACCAACAACTGTAACAATGTATTTGAGAGACAAGTGCTCATTGTGCAAAATAAATATAGTTTGCATGTTGTCAACAATCTAAGCCAACCCCATCTGTATTGCCCCGTAGTTGCGCACTAGTCGGTTTTGTTGCTAAACAACCTACCCGTCTATTGAAGGGTTGTTTCTATTGTTGTGAATATGCTTTGAAGTATGTATAGTTTCACCCTCTTCCATGTTGATTATGTATTAGTTTAACAGCGGTTGTGAACTGTATAATAGATACAGAAGCATGGTCTAAGAAGCCATATGTTTTCTTATTTTCACCATGAGCGGCGATAAAAATGCACTGATATCAACACTAATAGTTAATATTTAATTTGCATATCAAAACACCATCCGATGTTGTTTGCTCTTTTAGCGTGCGGGCAGAAACAAGCCGCTTATTGGCTTTAAGGTCGTTAAAAGAGGAAAAGGGATTTTTAATGCTAAAGCAGGGATGATCAAAAGTAAACCTATCTTATTATTCAGTCTCTGCCACTAAGGGTTTACTAGCGGAGATGAAGAGGAGGATGGGGGGAGGGGGTTAGAGATGGTAGCAGAGAAGGGTTAAATTCCAGGACTCACGTTTTAACCCCCAGGGCCGTCAGGAAGGCTTATCCTGTGGCTCTGTGACCTTCCTCTTACCCCATAGAGAGAGAGAGACAGAGAGAGAGAGAGAGAGTAGAGAGAGAGAGAGAGAGAGACAGAGACAGAGAGCGAGAGCGCAAGTGCTATAGGAAAAAAGAGACGTCTCACACCACTACAGTGGGTCTACGGGTGGCCAGACCCGCGCCCAGCCACATTACTTTAGTCAGCCAGGAGGAGGTATCCACTTCCCCTTAATATTTGATAGTTTCCTTCAAAGGGGTCCTGCTGCCTTTACTGATCTCTGCTCTCTGCTGCTGTGTCTAGGGTGGGCTTGGCGCGAGTCTTCAGACTTCTTGCCTGTATCCTGCATAGGGATAGTGTTACCCTTCTCCTCTACCTCTTCTTCTCTTCTCTCTCCTCCTACTCTCTCCTTCCTCTGCTTGTGCTATCGCTTCTATCTCCCCTGGCCATTGACATGCAGTGTGAAGGCATTCCAGCTTCTCCCAACGTATGCATAGAAAACCAACAGAAGAACAACAGGAAAAAAAAAAAGATATATAACCAGTGTCCAATTACTGACGAGCAAATGGACAGAGGCTTTTTTGGAGAAGTGGATGAAATCTGGGAGACTTCAAAGAAAAGGAAGAGTATAAAGTTCCCAAACACTTCATGAATATTGCAGTATTCCAAAGTCACTCCTCCTGATCTGAAAGATAGAACTTCTGATGATCGGGCCCCTTCCTTACTTACCGTAGCAGAGCGGATGGCTATTTAAATACACACAGAGATGTGAGGAAACAGTGGCCAGCATGCTAATGAAAACCAGACTGGATCCATAGAGAAGCCCTCTGTTACTGATTACCCACTCCTATCCTCTCCAGCGCAGGTGTCAGGCCCTGACTGAGGCCAGGTCTCTGGCTCCTCCTAGTGGGAGTCGTATGGCCACAGTCAGGACCTGACAATAGTATAGGGAGTCTTGTTGAGTTTGGTTAATTCCCAATTAGAGGCAGCTGTCTTGGTTTCGTGTTTTTGTTATTTTTGATTGAGTTAATAAACGTTTGCACGCACCTCTCGCTCTTCGCCTCGTTCCCTTCCCTCACATCGTGACAGAAGAATCCACCACCCTAGGAACCTGCAGCCGCGACAAGAAGAGGAGTACTTTTACTCTATCGCCCCGGTCCTCGAGGAGGAGCCCGGGCAGCACCAACACTCAAAGGTCCCGGAGGTTCCCAGCCACTGGTCGTGGGAAGCATCTGGGGACACTCGACCAACGGCTGGGATGAGGAGCCCATGCCTGGACCAGCGTGGGGGCTCGTGACAGAGCGGTTGTCAGCCCCTCTCCAGAGCCGGAGCCACCCACTCCACCGGTGCCCAGTCCGGGATCGGTCGCCAGCCCAGCTGTCGGATCGGAGTCTCCAACACCAGGGTCCAGACAGGACTTGGTGCCTCACGGGAATACTGAGGAGGGGTCCATCACACTGGGGTCCAGACAGGACCGGGCGTGCAACGCTGAGGCGAGGGACGAGCAGCCACCAGAGCCTGCGTCACGCCCGACGCCGGAGCCGGAGCCCCCACCAACAACCTCCCCAGTACTCCGCTCTGCCCCCCTTCCCCCCTGGACAATTTATTTCTTACACAGATCAAAATAAATGTTTGTGTGTGCATGTGTTCACATACATGTGTGTTTGTGTGCTTGAGTATGTGTGTGTACATACAGTACTATTATGCATTGATGCATGGATGTGTATTTGTGTATATCTGCATATGCACAGCATAATGATCACATCTGTTTGTAACAGAAGTGTCCTCGAGTTTGAAAGTCAAGACAAGTGACAAAGGGACTGAAACTCACTCTAGAAGTTGGCCAATGCCACAGTGTCATCAATCCCCCTTCATGTCCCCAGTGTGAGTCCTCTATCCATCCACACTTGGATGTCCTGTCTTAGGCACTGTGCTAATGAGAAACAAGCCATGTGTTTAACACTGTGAGGCCCTGTGGAAGGATCTGGTTCAAGGCTGAAGGAGCCACTCCCAGGGTGTGATGCCAGTTTGAATGTGAGGGATGGGTGACAGTACATCACTCTGTCAGTTAGAGATTCAATATGTTGCCTTCAATAATTAGTAAAGGTTTTTTTTTAGTTTTGTTTGTTCGAGGTTGGCAGGGTGTGATGGGTGGGCTATGGCGTGCTGGGGATGTTAGTGAGGAGTAGGATGTCTTGGTGGCTGGTGGCACTCTCACTGACACCCTATATGGGCATGGTGGGTCAACGGGGTAAGTCAAGTCTGGAGAGACCCAAGGCCAAGGCCAACGCATGGTAAATATAGTGTTAATATATTTGTGGGACCAGGACTCAAAGCGTCTACCAAATTGTCCCATGTATACAAAGCAACAAGTGTATTCAGTTGTTCTGTGACAGTGCAACATATTTAATGGCTTATGCTATGCTGCTGACATTAATGAACCTCTTGTCTCCATATATACATAAATAATATGACATAGAAATACTGAACTTCAGTTGACAAATCCAGTGTTATTCCTAAGTGGTGTTGTCCTATGTGATTTAAAGCCCTATCTTAACTCTACAGCTCTGTATTCTCAGTCTCCAGGCCTGTAGTATGTGGACCCCTGAGACAGTTTCACAACAAGCCCATGGTACCCACAGGGAGAGAGGTCTAAGTGGTTGTGAGGACTGTGAAAGGGCCTGGGTAAAAGACTAAAGACTTTTCAGAAGAGATCGCTGCTTTGCACTGCATTGCTCCCACTCTTCTCTTCAGATCAGCGCTCAGTCGCCCCAGCAGAGTCAATAAGCTTTTTGTTTTAAGTGTCTCTCTCGCTTTCATTCACTCTTTCTCTCTCTGTATCCTTCTATCTGTATTTGCTCTCCCTCTCCCTCTCACTCTCTTTTTCTCTCTTTTTTTTCTCTCTACCTCTCTCTCTCTCTCTCTCTCTCTCTCTCGCTCTCTCTGACTCTCTCTCTTTCTCTCTGTCTGACTCTCTCTCTCTCTCACTCTTTCTCTCTCTCTGACTCTCTCTCTCTTTCTCTCTCTCTGACTCTCTCTCTCTCTTTTTCTCACTCTGACTCTCTCTCTTTCTTTCTCTCTGACTCTCTCTCTCTCTCTCTCTTTCTCTCTCCCTGACTCTCTCTCTCTCTCTCTCTGTCTCTCTTTCTCTCTCTCTGATTCTCTCTTTCTCTATCTGTTCCTCTGAAGCTGTGTGCGGCGTGGAAGCCGTTTAGAGTTCCCATCCTCACCATTGTACCAGCCTGTTCCTTTCAGAGGCGAGCTCTCTGCCAGGGGACAAACAAATATTTTTTGATGCCTCCATTTAAAATTGCACCCGGGAGGATTGCACACGTAACACGTGGAATGTGTAATAAATGTAATAACAACAATTTTGCAGACATGGTGAGATAGGGAGGACGTGTGTGTGATGGATGGGAGCAGGGGTCGTGTGCGATGATGGGGAGAGGGACGGGGGCGCTCCCTCTCGTTCTGTTATCTCACTGTTCCCTCTCTCTGTCTTTCCTGTCGCTCTCTCTCCGTCTATCTGTCATTCCCTCTGTCTTTCATCTCCTCCCTCTCTTTTGGAACTCTGATGGAGGAGTGTGTAACGGCTTTGCTAAATGGGTTCCCCTCCTAGCCTCCTTGCCTCACTTCGATAAAGATTGCATTTCAATATTTCAGGAGAGACATTTTCATTCATAGTCCTCGTTAAGAGATAACGATTAGATGTATATTGCTCCGGTTCACATAAATCAAACTTGTTTCGGGTGCACTCCAAGTAAGTATATTCAGGAGATTTTGCATTGAGCAATGGCTTTAGGTGCAGTTAAAGTGCCTTGGTCAATTTAGGGTGTTGTGAATGGCCAACTTTGAAGGGCAATTGATTACTATAATCAAACGTTTCAGTCTTATGCATGACAGCAATTAAAGCAATTGATAATAAACATTGAAGAATATTTACAAAAAGAGAAAAGCTGGGCCAATGGCCTCATTGAAGATCTTAGAGTACGTCACTCAGTCCATCACAACATTCACTTACTACCTGTCTGCTGACATGGTTTTACAGCCCAATACTTCACAACATAAGCTTTCTGTCTCTTCACCTGCCAATATCCAGCATCGCTGTGGCCTAATGGACACACAGTAAAGACTGAGCCCATTAGATCCCATTATAGAGCCATGGGAGAGATGAGAAGGGAATGAACAGCCTGAAGCATCCCACTATGGTCCTGTGATCATTCAGGTTTAGTATCAAACATTTCAGAAAGTTTACTAATCCTGTCATGAACATAATGACATGATGAAACAGGTGGTAGTGATTTGTAGGGGAGAATCTGTGTGTTACAGTGAAATGTGTTCCATATGGGTGTCACACTGAAATGTGTCCCGTCTCCTTGGACAGTGCCATGGAGGCTGTTGCATATGGCTTCAATTTGTCAACTGGCAGGATTATCCTCCTAGATTATCTGTCTTTAACAAGGGAGATGTTTGAGGGAGGCACACCTCTTATCACCACCACCATCTCTCTCCTCTTGTGAAATATGAGCCAAAGTAGCTGTGTGAGGTTAATCACAGTTTGGACGGAAGTAGAACTTCTGGATAGAAGAGAGGTGTAGGAGGTAGGTAGCGAGACAGTGACACACACACACACAGACGCACACACACACACACACACACACAGTTCAGTCAGTTGAAGGGGGATGGGTAAACTGTCCCGAGAACAGACCTCTCCTCTACCTATCCCTTGACCCTTTCCAGGATAAGCTGCTTTTGGATAATCAATGGACACCAGTTAAATGTAATTGCCATGTCACAATATCAGGGACAACATTGATTCACCATTGTCGTTTTTGGGGGGTCTGTTCAACAGTATTGTCCTGGTAAGAGGATTATGGAGACCAGATGTCCTTGGTTAGTCCTGTTACAGTCTTACTTTACCTCAGACATGTTGAGGCCAGACAGGCCAATTTAGTAATTGAACGTACTTCTGTTACTGCCAAACCCCAAATCGACCTATAGCCTTTACCCTGTAAGACCTTGAAGCTCTGAAAGGAGTGGGTAGGTGTTATCAATATGGCTCGATATGGTAGCGACAGCTAGGCTAGGTGTCAGTTTGAATATAATGCCTACACGTATGCAACCTGCATCTAAACAAGTGTATAGGGGGTAGAGGCTAGGGGTCAAGTTAGGGTCTAGGGTCAAGTTTGGGTCTAGTGCATTGGACAGTATGGGTGCATGTTTTCTGAAAATTGGAGGTGGTTTGGATCACTGGAGATGTCTCTTAAGGTCTATTAACATTGTGAGAGACCCTGGTGGTAGAGCTACAGGCCCAGATGATTAGAACTGTAATGAAACCCATATAGCAGCGACCGAGAGCATGTGTTACAGCAACATTATGCTATCATGTGAGGTTAGAAACATGGCCCCATAATCAGGAGACAGTGCTGCACTAACCTACTGCGTCGCTGTTTGCAGAACAGTTCACTATAACCTTCATGTAAATAATTGAACTGCTATTGTGAATTATTCATCAAAGTGGCTGTAAAACGAAGGTAGCAGCCCTCCATAGGGCCATATTTTATTTAGCTTTTATGTTCTTTACAGTAGTGACTACATGTATTTATTGTAAATGCTATCAAGGCATTGATTTACAGTATATTGTTTATTGTTGACATGCTTAATGCATATTGCATGTTTGTCCATGGTTTGTACATAGTCATAAAGCACATTTCTGTTGCCAGTATGTCTACAGATATGCAAATACATACAGTTCACAAAGACATTAGAAAGTAAGGTTAGCCAGCCATAAAGTACTGTATATGGTAGCATATGATTTTGCAATGTGGTGACAACTTATAATATATGTTTGGATGACCTAACATGTATTTATTGTATAAACCAGTAACAGGTAAGGAGGGTGGGTTTCAGTTGATCTTCTCAGGGTGATTGTCTGTTATGTTCCTGTACTACAGTAGGTTGGATGCTAGTCCTCAGGGCTCTATGTTACTTGTGTCCTGTGAGGAGTGGAGCAGCACCAGAGAGAGAGGTGGTTAAGATTGATTTTTCATCTCTTTATAAAGCTGCCTCTGGCTCATACCACTGCAGGGCAGAGAGAGAGAAAATGAGAGATAGAGAGGGCTAGTAAGAGAGAGAGAGAGGGGGGAGAGAGATAGAGAGAGCTGTGATAGTGATGAAGAACCAGATAGTGTAGAGGCCATGTGGGATATGAACCAAACTCTTTAAACCTCCAAACCTCAAGCTGTCAAGCTTGTAACATTCATCCTAAAGCCCCTACCTACCTGCCTTTTGTTTCTATACAGTTCTTTCAATGACCTAACAAGCTAGCCTAACAAGCTAGCCTAACAAGCTAGCCTAACAAGCTAGCCTAACAAGCTAGCCATTTCCGAGAAATTCTTTACACTCACCCTGGTGCACTTACTTCGAGACTCCAGTTGTCTGAATGTGTAGATGCTGTATTTCTTCACTGGGGCCCAGAGAGCTCCTAGCTTCAGCCCTGTAATCAGGGCCTTGCCTCTGTCTGTGTTTGTGTTCGTATTGGACCTGACAGCCTCTCCACAGGTAGGGGCTTTGAACCATGAGGCTCCAAGACTCCCTCCTCTGCCTTCACCTTGCCCCCTCCTCACGCACCTCCTCGGCCCCCTTCTCGGGCCTCTCCTTGGCCCCCTCCTCACCCACCTCCTCGGCCCCCTCCTTGGCTCCCTCCTCTCCCCCCTTTAACACAGCCCACTAATCACAGCATAGAAAACCCGACCAGCCAAAAACAAACATTCACTGCAGTAAAGACTGGGAGAAAAGGGTCGGCCCCTAACGGCATGGGTCACTGTGCCTTTTTTTTTTTTTACAGCCGGGCCTTTATGGAGTCGGTGCCAGAGATGGACAAATAGCAGGACATTAGCTGTCAGCAGGCCGGGAGGAGCCAGCGGCTGACCGCCGGTTAATAGTCTGTTTGTTAGTGGGGAGGAGGAGGCTCGTAAAAGTGGAGACTCTTATCTGCCAAGGACCCTGTGTGTTTGCGTGTGTGTGTGTGTTTTTGTATTTCTGTCACAGACTCACAGCCCAGCGGCTGCAGTTCATTAGATCAACATAGGGCTTCTCCACCTGCTCTTTACCACACACTTACACAAACACACACACACACACACACACACACACTCACACACACACACACACACACACACACACACACACACACACACACACACACACACACACACACACACACACACACACACACACACACACACACACACACACACACACACACACACACACCTCTGGTCCTCTATATTACCATCCCATTCATGTTTAATGTCCAGATTGTACTAGGCTAATCTGATCCTAGATCTGTGTGTTAAAGGCCACCTCTACCTCTACCAGATTGTTCTAGGCTAATCTGGTCCTAGATCTGTGTGTTAAAGGCCACCTCTGAGATTGTGCTAGGCTAATATGATCCTAGATCTGTGTTCTAAAGGCTACCTCTACCTTGAGCACTGAACAACCTGCCATGCACACAGCCTTCCCGCTGGGGGCATCCATTTCATGTGTGTCTAAAATACTGAACAGATGATTTGTCAACACACTAAATACATCTTCAGAGGGGGAAGTTGGGTGTAATGTGCGGGTGTGATTTTTCTGACAGCATAATCAGTTCATCCAGCCATGTTTTATGTCCTGACAGCGACGCCGGTCTCTTTCCGCCTGAGGAGCGCCTTTGGCCACGTTCTCCTGGTCCCTGTGCACACACCTTTAACGACTTCTGAAATGTCACTGAATGTCAGGCGGAGGGATAAAACCAGTGTGTGTGTATGTGTGCGTGTGCGTGTGAGTGTGTGTGCGTGTGTGTGTGTGTGTGTGTGCGTGTGTGTGTGTGTGTGTGCGTGCGTGTGAGTGTGTGTGTGTGTGTGTGTGTGTATGTGTGTGTGTGTGTAAGCGGTAAGGACCTGCTTGCTAGTGATCCTTGGTGGGTTTTTAGTGTGGTATTGAGGTGATACTGCTGTGCAGGGTATCTCTGTTCAGGTGTGGCCCAGATTTCACCAGGCAAGCTAAGGAGCAGACTGAGGGAAGAGCCTTATCAGTTGTATAACAGTGAGTGAATACCGCTTTCGTCTTAGCTACAAAGAGAGATAGTGATTGTAGGCACTTGTTTTTTCCTCTTGTAGAGGGTGTAAAATTACCTGCTACACATAGTGAGATTTTCTAATCATATCAGCTTAAAGCTGCAATATGTTGCTTTTTGGGCGACCCAAACAAATGTACATAGAAATGTGATTTATAGATCTGTCATTCTCATTGAAAGCAAGTCTAAGATGCGGTAGATCTGTTCTATGTCGCTATTGCTATGCTTCCTGTTCTTACTTTTAGTTTTTTTTACTTTTGGTTTTGTACACCAGCTTCAAACAGCTAAAAACATATTTCACAGAGGTTTAGATGGTACAATGATTCTCTAGACTATACTTGCTTGTTTTGTCACATAAACATAAATAAGGCAAACTATTAGAATTTTAGCAACCAGGAAAATATTGGAGCGATTTCTGTGTAATGCACCTTTAACCAATGTCCTATAAACCAACCAGGCACCCCTCTCTATCGCTTACCATCTCCTCTGTGTCTCTGTAACTGTCATCTCGCCAGCACGCTGTGTGTGATCTTGTGTGAGCTCTCTCTGTCTGTACTGTGAGCCCTACAGCTGTGTGATCTCAGGCTGTGTGTGAACGGCAGGGTCTCTGTTAAGCCAAGCAGCGTGAGCCTGTATCAATTACACTGCCGCAGCGATATGGACATAGCAGGCAGTCGCTCTGCTCTTTAAAGACAAAGAACCAGCGTCAGTGTCCGCTCAATGTTCCTTCTCTCTCAGCTCTATGACCAAAGGAGAGGCCCGAAGGCTGGCTAACTTTCAGCCCAGCGGATAATTCACCTAAACTACAGTAGGAGGGAGGGAGGGATGGGGAGAGAGGAATGGAGGGAGGGAGAAGGGGAGAGGAAGCGATGGTGGAGATGGGGTATAAAGAAAGAAAGGAAAGTAAAAAAGAGAGGTGGAGAGGGAGGGGATCAGGGGATAAATTAAATAGAGAAAGAGGGGGAGGGAGAAAAAGAGAGATGAAGAGAGACATAGAGGGTAAGATATAGGAAGAGAGGGAGGAGGAAGAAAGTCAAATATAAAGAAACAGAGGAAGAGAGAAAGGCAGTGGCTTCAAAGAGGAAGGACATGACCCATGGCTCCTCTCACCCCGAACCTTTGGCAGTAAAACTGAGAGGCCCAGTTGTCCTCAGAGAGACATAGATCTGTGTATCAGACCAGAGCCTGGTGCTATAGACGTATAGATGTCCTTTAAGCCATGTAGCTCTCTCTCTTCTCTCCAACTCAATCCAATACCTCTGTTCCTGGACCTTTACTCAATACTGTACCACTGGGCAAACTCACACTGTTGAATCCAAAGAGTGGATGTGTGTGTTTGAGAGAGGTTTCTTAGGCAAGCACTGTCATGCATAATATGTATGTTATTACCTTGGTGAGCTCATGTTTAGAGGCAGGGACTGGCTCAACCAGGCAGACTGGGGGTTTAGGGTATGTTAATGAGAGTGGTAAATGGCAGGGTTTGAAGCACTACTTCCTATTGCAATTTCACACTTGTCAGCTCCCGTGAGGAAACTTCACCTTTACTGGGGCGAGCAGAACAGAGCAGAACAGAGCAGAACAGAGAAGAACAGAGAAGAACAGAGAAGAACAGAGCAGAACAGAGCAGAACAGAGCAGAACACTCGATGGAGAACACACACAGACAGGATGTCTAGATGGTGTAGGTGAGGTTTTTAGTTTTTTCTTAGGTGTTACCATGTTATTGCAGAGGCTCATTATTAAAAAGGTAGACATTTTATTGGCCAAGCAATATGGCTTAGTGCATGGACAGGCTTGTCAGATCTGTTATTCCTATCAACTGGTGTAGGTCTTGGTAAGGTCATAATATGGCCCATTATTCAAGTTGCCATGGTAAACATGGCGGATATGTATTTTATCTCTACAGTGACCTTCAGTGGTCATCTGTTGTCAATCTCATCATGTAAAATAGCCTGATATTTTAATAGCATATGTCTAGTACATGATGAGGCTGTAAAGTCACGGTCAAGTGTTGCTAGGATTGGAAGTAATAGTCTCTAAATCACCACTAAATATGTGTGTGTGTCAGTCAGTTATTTTGCACAGTTTGTGTCGTTAGTGAGCTGTCAGTGTGAGCGGTCATCGTCAGGGTGCTGTGTAAATATTACCCCTCCTTGTCGGGCTGGGGAGGGAGAGGAGGGATGGGGTGGGGAGTGAGGAGAGGGTATAACTTGCCCTGCGTATAGATCATCCTCGGCCTACACACTACACACACACACGATCACGTGCACACGCACACACACACCCCGTTCCCCCTTCTCGCAGCATTCTGATGGGTGGACTATAATTAGTGCCTGAGGTGGAGAGGTGAGGAATACAGACGCCTCCTTGTGACATTCATTACACACAGCCCTAAAACATACGCTCATTACGGCCATAATTGAATTCATTAGGCTGTGATGTGGACAACTTGTGATTAATAATTTATGTGAGTGTAATGCACCCACATATTATGTGTGAGTGTGTAGTAAAGGGCATCTCCCTTCAGTCCTCACACATCTTCCTTGCACATACCACACATTCAAATGTGTGTACTCACACATGCACACAAGACAGACCAATAGGACACTGGGTTATTTCTAATGCATTTGTGAAGCATTTTGAGCATGTGCCAGAGCATGTTTGTGGCTTGTAGAATATGAGGTCTGTGAGTGCATGTGACAAGACTAAAATATTCAAGCATTCAACACAAGCGGGATAAATATTTGAGCCATTTAAAATAAAAAATAATCACAGTCAAATACTAACATAAATACTATATTTTGTGTCAGTCTGACACAATATAAAGAGGATTGTTGAATTATCTTATTTCAGTAGCCTGGGGTTTATCTAATTGAGGCAGACATGTTGTTTCAATAATATGTAGCCTATTTCAAACTGAAATATAGTATTGAGTGTAGAACACTAGTCTACTGCGCTGCCTAATAATTTCTGGCACCATAGTCCTGGCTGCTTCTATCAATGATTAGTCCTGGTTGCTTCTATCAATGATTAGTCCTGGCTGCTTCTATCAATGATTAGTCCTGGCTGCTTCTATCAAAGATTAGTCCTGGCTGCTTCTATCAATGAGTAGTCCTGGCTGCTTCTATCAATAATTAGTCGTGGCTGCTTCTATCAATGATTAGTCCTGGCTGCTTCTATCAATAATTAGTCCTGGCTGCTTCTATGAATGATTAGTCCTGGCTGCTTCTATCAATGATTAGTCCTGGCTGCTTCTATCAATGATTAGTCCTGGCTGATTCAATCAATGATTAGTCCTGGTTGCTTCAATCAATGATTAGTCCTGGCTGCTTCTATCAATGATTAGTCCTGGCTGCTTCAATCAATGATTAGTCCTGGCTGCTTCTATCAATGATTAGTCCTGGCTGCTTCTATCAATGATTAGTCCTGGCTGCTTCAATCAATGATTAGTCCTGGCTGCTTCAATCAATGATTGGTCCTGGCTGCTTCAATCAATGATTAGTCGTGGCTGCTTCAATCAATGATTAGTCCTGGCTGCTTCTATCAATGATTAGTCGTGGTTGCTTCTATCAATGATTAGTCCTGGCTGCTTCTATCAATGATTAGTCCTGGCTGCTTCTATCAATGATTAGTCGTGGCTGCTTCTATCAATGATTAGTCCTGGCTGCTTCTATCAATGATTAGTCCTGGCTGCTTCTATCAATGATTAGTCGTGGCTGCTTCTATCAATGATTAGTCCTGGCTGCTTCTATCAATGATTAGTCCTGGCTGCTTCAATCAATGATTAGAGCGCGTTTGTGTTTCTGAGTGTGCGTGCATGCCTGTGTGTGTGTGAGAGAGAAAGAGAAAGAGAGAGAAAGAGAGAGAGAGAGAGAGAGAGAGAGTGAGAGAGAGAGAGAGAGAGAGAGAGAGAGAGAGAGAGAGAGAGAGAGAGAGAGAGAGAGAGAGAGAGAGAGAGAGAGAGAGAGAGAGAGAGAGAGAGAGAGAGAGAAAGAGATGGAGAGAATAAAACAACGAGAGAAGTACAGATAGAGGGTGTGAAAAAGAGAGAGCGAGAAGGACATGAGAGCCTTCTCAGGGGACTTTAAACAAACTGACTAGAGTAGGCCTGTTTTCTGATCAGCAGAACACTTAGCGCTGCTGGAGACACTCTAAACAGCCACTGAGGAATTACCCAGTGCTTCTGGGACTGTAGAGTGTCCCCAACTAACAAACCCCACACTCACAGACAGACTAGTTGCTAAATGGTATACACACAAAAACACTAGTAGTAGACACACTCTTTGACTGATACAAATGATAGGCAAGGCTACATCAAACACTGAGGTACAGATGTACACACACGCACACACACACACACACACACACACACACACACACACACACACACACACACACACACACACACACACACACACACACACACACAGTAAACCGGGTAGGTAATGAATAGCTTCGTCTCAACCCACCGAGCGTCTCAACCAGGTGACTAGAATCAAGCTCTAAACAACACAATGACCTTATTCCTTCTGCTGTTTGATATTTTGTTTTGTCTGCGATCTGCATACTGTAACCAGGTTTCCCCCAAGTAAAGATGGGCTCAAAGTTAGGCCCCATGATGACGCAACACAAACACACCCAGAAAGTTCACCTTTATTATGTATTTCCCTCCCAAGTAAAGTTCATTTCAATTAGTCCCACCTGGGCCCCTCTTCCAGTTCCCTGTGATTTGTCAATGACCCAACTTGCATTTAGTGCATGTGTGGTGCCACAGCACCACACACTGTGTTTGTGTATATGTGTGTGTGTGTGTGTGTGTTTATTTGCGTGTGTGTGCACGTTTGTGTGTGACCTAGAGAGAAGGGACTCCTCTGTCCTTGACATTTCTTTCTTGTACTCGTGATAAATTGCAGAGGTTATTTACTTGTTCTAGAGAGGGAGAATCTCATAGTCCTGCTTTTTTCCAAAACACACACAAAAGATGCACAATGTTTCTGGTCACCAAATGCTCTGCTCTGAAACACACTGTGGAAATCCACTCCCTTGTTTCTCACATTTATTTTTATATTTCAGCCATTCTGTTTTCACAAAATGTTGTGCCTTTCTAAACTGTAATTAGTTCCAAAATAAAGAAGAAGAATTCCTAGTTTGGGGAATATATTAAAAGGGACGAGAACAGACAATGCATATGAAATATACAGGCTTATTTTTGTGTTCAGTACAGTCGACCATTCTGACTTTGGTCTAAATACTCTGAAGGTGGTTCAGTGCGTGAAAGAGTTAGATAGCCTACAGTATGTCCTATGTTGGCCGCTAAGGGTGTACTGAGGGTATACTGTGTCTGCCCCGTCCGTTTTGTGACACCCTCACATGGGCCGATCAATCTGCTGAAAGGAAACCCATCAGGTCACCTTTGGAATTTATCATTTTTGTAAACGTAAAACGAAACGGCCCATGATGGGGCGTATGCTAAATTTAAATTACCTACAGCTGGCATTTAAACTCAGTTTTTCACAATTCTTTACATTTAATCCTAGTAAAAATTCCCTGTCTTAGGTCAGTTAGGATCAACACTTTATTTTAAGAATGTGAAATGTCATAATAGCCTTCCACAAGCTTCCCACAATAAGTTGGGTGAATTTTGGCCCATTCCTCCTAACAAAACTGGTGTAACTGAGTCAGGCTTGTAGGCCTCCTTGCTCGCACATGCTTTTAAAGTTCTGCCCACAACTGTTCTATAGGATTGAGGACAAGGCCTTAAGCCATTTTGCCACAACTTTGGAAGTATGCTTGTGCTTGAGGTCATTGTCCATTTGGAAGACTCATTTGCGGCCTTGAAATACATCCATAGGGACACCTCCAATTGACTCAAATGATGTCAATTAGCTTCTAAAGCCATTAAATTATTTTCTGGAATTTTCCAAGCTGTTTAAAGGCACAATCAATTTAGTGTATGTAAACTTCTGACTGGAATTGTGATATAATGAATTATAAGAAAAATAATCTGTCTGTAAACAATTGTTGGAAGAATGACTTGTGTCATGCACAAAGTAGATGTCCTATCTGACTTGCCAAAACTGTAGTTTGCTTACATGAAATCTGTGGAGTGGTTGAAAAATGAGTTTTAATGACTAGTATATCAAATAGAGAAGTTTAGAAGGTAAGAAAAAATCAGCAGGAATTGAGCAATCACCTGACTTTGTGTGTGTGTGTGTTTGTATGAGTGTTTTTGTTTGTGTTTGTGTGTTTATGTGTGTGTGTTTTTTTGTTTGTGTGTGTGTGTTTGCGTGTATATATGTGTGTGTGTGTGTGTGTGTAAGTGTTTGCGTCGCTCCCAGAGGTTTGAGCTGCTTAGCGTCTCTTGTTTGCACACAAGCCCCCGGTGATTATTGTGAGCTCTAGGCGATACGCACGCTGCTGCCTCTGCACTCAAACCAGATTCATTTGCATAGCTATCGCTGCAAAACCCTCAAGTCTTAAGTGTCACATTTGTGTTCAAGACGAGAGATCATAACGACAGATCATCTTCATTTGTGTTCCAGACGTGAGACCGTATCAGTGAATGCAGGCACTGGGTAAAAGAAAACAGTTCTACAAGTCAAACGTTCAGAACAGTATCCTCAAATGTCTGTGAATGTGACTCCTAGGGGGGT
>CM042381.1:30207423-30284923 GCA_023634145.1 Thymallus thymallus
AGGGTGGCAGTACGCAGCTAGCTTCTGTTCCTCTTCCCAGTAAACAGACAAACAGATTGGCTCGTTTGCATTTCACACCTCTGGGCGGCACATCGTTAGGGTTCTGGGGAACACTTTAAACCTTTCTCCTAGCTACTCTCTCCTGGCTCTCCTGAGAGATAATATTACTCATACTGTATGTGTTTAGTTTTCTGTGTTTTGAAGAGAGTTTCCCATTGAGAATCGGATACACTACGTTGCCTCCCGTCTCTGCCATTGACAAGCAGAGAAACTAAATGGGGAAATGATAGTAATCATGAGAGGCTAGACAGGACCCAGGGCGACTGTGCGTGCATTCGTGCACACGTGTCAATGTGTGGGAATGCACATGCATTTGTGTGTGTTTATGAGCGTCTGTGTTGAGAGCCAAAGTCATTGTTTACTCTCATAGTGAATTGTCTCCGTGACACACCAGCCACTGTCTCTCTCCTCGTTATGTTTTATTGTGTAGTGTTTACCTTGGGCCGAGTGGTGGAGGATACAACAATAGACAGTGGAGAACAAAAGGCAGAAAGTGCTGCTCTTGGCCCAGTGATAAACACGCACACACACAAGCACACACACACACACACACATATGTCTCCCTGAGGTAAGATTGGAGAGTCCGACACGTTCCACATTATATTCCTATTCTTCTAGACATTGATCGTCCTGGCTGGCCCTATACTACACATCACCAGACTCTTCTCTTCTCATGGCACAACTGGCTGGCTTGATTAGTTTATTTTATGAGTTTTATTTTACCTTTCTTTAACTAGGCAAGTTAGTTAATAAATTCTTATTTACAATGACGGCCTACCTGCAAGGTCAGCCTCTGGAGCAAATTAGAGTTAAGTGCCTTGCTCAAGGACTCATCGACAGGTTTTTTACCTTGTCGGCTTGGGTATTGGAACCAGCAACCTTTCGGTTACTGGCCCAACGCTCTAACCGCTAGGCTACCTGCCGCCCCCCTGGGACTTTTTTTGTGAAATGTGAAATACTGAAAGTGGTGGGGTTATAAGCTGACATATGGAATTGTTTTAAGATGTTGATAACATGGATAACTTAACTATTTGATTTAGAACTTTAGGATCCCTTTAGGTATCAAAAAATAAAATTAATTATTTGATAAAACTTGGCCTTTACTACCAAATCCCATAGAAACATATTGAATAACACATTCATGTATACCGTTGAAGTCGGAAGTTTACATACACTTTAGCCAAATACATTTAAACTCTTTAACCTTTAATCGAAGTAACAATTCCCTGTCTTAGGTCAGTTAGGATCACCACTTTATTTTAAGAATGTGAAATGTCAGAATAATAGTAGAGAGAATGATTTATTTCAGCTTTTATTTCTTTCATCACATTCCCAGTGGGTCAGAAGTTTACATACACTCAATTAGTATTTGTGATATTGCGAGGAGTGAAAGTGAGTGATGAGGCTAAGAATGAGAGAGAGAGAGAGAGAGAGAAGGAAAGTAACGAGGATTTTAATAGGGAACGAACAGACAGCAATACACAAAGAAACAATAACCTGCAAGGGTTGAACAGAAAACACATGGATTAAATAGTGACCCTGATGACCGATGAGGAACAGGGTCATCAGGGTGTTGCTACCATCTTCCCCCGACCGCCGGTTAGAACGCCGGCGAGGATGATCGCTGGAGAGGAGGAGGGACCGGTGCTCTGCGCGGTCATTTTGCCATCTATTTTGTGAAGTGCACCAGTCCCTCCTGCAGCAAAGCACCACCACAACATGATGCTGCCACCCCCGTGCTTCACGGTTGGGATGGTGTTCTTCGGCTTGCAAGCCTCCCCCTTTTTCCTCCAAACATAACGCTGGTCATTATGGCCAAACAGTTCTATTTTTGTTTCATCAGACCAGAGGACATTTCTCTAAAAAGTACGATCTTTGTCCCCATGTGCAGTTGCAAACCGTAGTCTGGCATTTTTATGGCGGTTTTGGAGCAGTGGCTTCTTCCTTGCTGAGCGGCCTTTCAGGTTATGTCGATGTAGGACTCGCATTTCTGTGGATATAGATACTTTTGTACCTGTTTCCTCCAGCATATTCACAAGGTCCTTTGCTGTTGTTCTGGGATTGATTTGCACTTTTCACACCAAAGTACGTTAATCTCTAGGACCCATGGTGTTATATATATATATATATATAATTTATTTGTACACATATTTAACCCCTTTTTTGGAGTAGGCACAAAACTACCTCCATACTTCCATTCATTTTTTAAACCAGTTACCTCCAGACAAGTCCCTTTCCACAGTTGTGTCACATTAGTTTGTAGCCCAAACGGTTTGGATGCTACAAACAGAAGTCGGCACATCGACAGTACGGATTTTAGACAAGTCCCGTGGGGCTAGTGGGGTTCGTAGAGCAAAACGGAGTTCACCACCGTGTTTGTGACAGTCTCATCTTTCCATGGAGTATTAGTTCTTAGTTAGTAGCCTACAGCTGTTCTTGTGAGAAGGCGGACTTTCAGGATGTCTCCTGGTCTGACAAACACCGCTGTAGCTCGGCCACCTTCCACTACAGATGCAGAAGGCCGCCATCGGCAGATACGGAAAATATATCTCTAGCTTAAACTGACAGATCTTTTTTATTATGTTACTTAGATTGACTCTAGGGGGTTTTACACACGTCCAGATAACACCTAGATTAAGTTGTTTGTAGTAGAATTTTTAGCTCCATCTAGAAGTACAGTTATTGAAAATAATATTATAGCTGGGCCTTGACACATTTGAGAGCTATTTAGGGATTAAATAATTATGGTAGTTGGGTGGAACACATTTTCCTCTGTTCTCCAGGAAGGAGAGAACCAAAGTATGGGTCCCAAAAGGCACCCTAGTCCCCATACAGTGCATTACAAAGGTAGTGGACTAAATAGGAAATAGGGTGCCGTTTTGGACGCATACACAGTGATTCTGTCTCCTCTAAGGAGAGGAAAAAACCCACCATGGGGTTTAATCAGTTCAGAACCTTATCATGACCCGACTAACACTAACTTTAACACCTACTGTAACTCTCCCTCTGTCACCTGAACTCCCTCTTTTCAAGTGTCTATTCAATTCGCTCTCTCTCTCGTTCACGTCATCTCTCCTCTCTCTCTCTTTCATGTAATGTATCTTACTATGCTGTCTCTATCTCCCTCTTTCTTTCTTTCTTTCTTTCTCTCTGTCTTTCTCTCTGTCTCTCCCTCTTGGTTTATTCTATGTCTGTGTGGCTGGCTGTTGCAGGGTGAGTGATGGTGTCCATCAGTGCAGTGCGTGTGTTGTAAAACAGTCACCCGCTGACAGATTGACTGAGACGTCCAGACCCTCAATCACCAGGCTCACAGAGAGGGAGAGAGAAAGAGAGAAAGAGATAGGCAGAGAGGAAAGGAGAGAGAAAGAGAGATAGAAAGAGAGGAAGGGAGAGAGAATGAGAGAATCAGAGATAGGCAGAGAGGAAGGGAGAGAGAATGAGAGAATCAGAGATAGGCAGAGAGGAAGGGAGAGAGAATGAGAGAATCAGAGATAGGCAGAGAGGAAAGGAGAGAGAATGAGAGAATCAGAGATAGGCAGAGAGGAAAGGAGAGAGAATGAGAGAATCAGAGATAGGCAGAGAGGAAGTGAGAGAGGAAGTGATGGAGAAAACAAAGAAAACAGGTAAACATGGTCAAACTTTAATGAATTTAATTGCCAAATAAAACAGACCTTGAAGCTCCAACCACAATAAAACGAGTACATTAAAAAAATAATGGAAAAAAGAAAGAAAGATTGATAGGGAAAAAAAGAGTTGTTCTGTGTCATTTTGACAGCTGTTGATTCAAAGAGAAAAACTTTATTGGGTCCAGATGGCCCCAGTCAGTGGCAGAATGAGAGAGCTGACTCCATTGGCTCCAGCCATGTGTTTCTCCTACTGATCGAAATTAAAATGGTAGTTTGCTTGTCACCGCTCACTACACAGCTTAAAACGTAGCCCTGAAACGTTACTTTAACTTTTACAGTTGGAAGACAGAAGGTGCATTTCCTTTTAGATGAGATTTAAACGAAAGACATGGAGAGTTTGCCCAACTTGAAGCAAAAGTGTAAAAGCAAAACCCCTATTATTCTAGTTTCTGAAGCAATATAAGTATTGTTAATCATTATCATTATCCCTTCAAAACCAAACAAAACGGCGCAGTGACCTTTTCATTTGAAATTACATCTCTGTAGTCATTGAGTCAGTGAGAAGGTCTATCTATGCTCCCAAACAGCTGTAACATGCAGGAGTAGGGTAGACTGTGTAGTGGTGTGATGAATGTATTTATTTAAGCCTTTTGATGGCTATTGATCCTCACAGCTCCTCTTCTTAAGGACACAGTCAGAGATCAGCTCAAGACTGAAGCAACGTGTGCTAACTAAGGCTCTGCTACCAAATCACACACACACGGACACACACAGACAGTGGTACACACACACCGCAAACTAGGTGATGAACACACTCACTCGTCGGTTGAGGCGTGGAAAGGTTAACTGTCACAAGTCAGAGACGATACACACACATACACACACACACACAGAGAAATTAGAAAGGCAGTAGCTCACGGGAAATGAAAGATCACACTGGAGGGTTGAGTATCTGAACAGTCACCATTAAAGTGATCAAGGAATGAAAACTTGACTAATGGTGACAAAGAGATCACATAGAACTGGCCATGATCATAGTCAAACACACACAACCGCACACACACACACACTCACACGGAGGGCATGTTAAACAGAGACGTGTCCGTGACCTGTGCTTGTCTCACTCCGTGGTACCTTGGAGATACCACGGCAACCTCCAGCTCCTAGTAGCGCCATGGTAACAGTGACCTTGATGACCGTGGCATCGAAGAGCGTAGCGCTATGCAGCCGAGCGTGTTAAGGCCGTGTTAAGAATGTCTCATTACAACTGCCCTAACCCAGGCCTCCACTACACTCCCTAGGAGTTACACAGATCCTTTATTTTCTTCCCTCTCTCTCTCTCTCTCTCTCTCTCTCTCTCTCTCTCTCTCTCTCTCTCTCTCTCTCTCTCTCTCTCTCTCTCTCTCTCTCGCTCTCTCTCTCTCTTTCTCTCTCTCCCTCTCCCTCTCTCTCTCTCTCTCTCTCTCTCTCTCACTCTTGTGCGCCCGCTCTCTCTCGTAGAGAAGCAGAGTGATGGATCACTCATCCAAAACGAAATGATCACGTTTCTATGTGAGCTCTCAATCTTTCTTTCTCTTTAGTTTTTCTTCTCTCTCCACCTCTCTTTTTTCTGAGCTTTTCTATTCTCCCTTTGTCTATCCCCTTTCATGGAATATTTTACTTTTTCTTCATTCTCAGAGGAGAGGCAAGGAAATAGTATAATAGTTTAGGGCCGTTAAATGGTAAATTGTTGTATAAAAAACAACACTATCAGTGACGGCATTATTATCAGTTTGCATAGTAGTCACTCAAGGTTTCTTTCCCCACTCCGACCACAACATGCTTGCAGAATCCTCAGTAAAAGAGAGATCTCTGGCCCAGATTTGACTAGTCTGTATGGAGAAATGCAGCACTATGTGGAATAGGGTAATTGTTTGCATATGGGTCATTGACTGTGAGACTGGTTTAGATTTTCGAGAGAGCCAATGAGCAATAAGCCAATATAATTGACTTATTTCACAACGATACTCATTCTGTGTACTGGCCATGCTAACAACCTATGAGCAATCTCCAAATTATATATTTCAACAGTTTTATTATGACACGCACAATTACATTTTTACAAAGTGACTTTTGAGAAGGCTCCACCGTTCATGTGTTGTGGAGTTTTAGAGTTGGATGGCTTCTTGACAATCCCAAATTTAAATGAAAAATATCTCCAGGTGCCGCGTCACAACCATACGGTAGTATCCGGACATCAACGATAGTATTGTAAGAATGGAAATTAAGATGTCATTTCACAGATATTTTCACAGATCCTAAACCTCTAGTCTACAGCCTGATGATGGTCCTCACGCTTTATTGAAATCACAGTTTTTCACTAGGTTAAATCTTTCATATATGAAATACACTTTAGGCCACCTACTTCTAAATGTTTAGATTTTTTGTTATTTTGGTTAATTAATATTAGTATTTTCAAAAAGTAGTATGATTAGTTTATTATACTACCGTCATCAAAATGTCATGAACTGTAACCACTTTTAAATGGACATACATCCATCATTTCAAAGCTCACTACATTGAATCACACATGATTTAAAAGCTCATTTCATAGAGAATGTTACAAACTGGACTATATGTAGTAAATTACTCAGTGTCCTTGTCTTTAACTGACATTTCCCAAAAGTCAGACTCTTCTCAAAGGCCAGCAAATTGTTCTCAGCGTCAGAAGCATCTGCATTCACCAAATGGTGTGTGGTTACACACTTTTGCAACTCACACTGTTAATCTGATGTAGAAAATACAGTGGTTGAAACAAAATGCATGAAATATGCACATAGGTAGCATTTCTTGCATTCATTCTGATAGTAATCTTCTCTGAGTTTAGCAGAATTCCTGCAATTAAAATGCTCAAAATTGTACTTATTTTGGACTTACTGGACGGTAAAATATTGCTACGGTTGGATAAGTAATCTATACTAGACGTGCACACATCAATATGAGCAGATATCCATTTGTTTATTTGAGTGTGTTTCTGTGTGTGTAGGTGTGTGTGTGTGCGCATGCGTGTGCGTTTTGTGTGCGTTCTTGTGAATCTGTGTGTTTATACGTGTGTATGTCTACTTCGGTGAGTATGTTTCCGAAACAGACACTAGTGAACAACTCTGTTCTAAAAATACAGGATCTGATTGGATAATGCCTGGCCAACAGAAGCACACTTCTTTCAAAATATCCCTGAATTAGTGAAGATAAGTCCCATGTAGTTTCCCCTCCTTCAACAAACATATTAGATGGACATTTTCACACACCAAATACCGGCTGCTCTGCAAAGGCTGTGCAGATTTTTTTGTGGGTTTATCATTGTAGTAATGTAAGATACTGCATGCAAGATTATTGTTTGAAACATTAACGTTAAGCTCGTTATTGTGGTGCAGATAGATTTGATCAATTGTCAGACCTGTATAATATGTGTTACAGGAGCTAATTGTATGTAGATGGGAATGCATGTGTGGTTATGCTTACTTCTCCATGTGTGCTTGATTAGGTCTGAGTCTCTGACACACAGTGTTTGGGTTATGTGTTGAGAGATGAGAGGACTGGCGATGAGCGTGATAGATGACTAACAGCCACACACAGGCCCACCTCGCTCTCCTCTACCTCACATAGTACAAACACATGAGTCACACAGGACAGCCACTCAGGGCCTGGCTCACTGCTCGCTGACCCCAGATCAGTGGAGGGACAGTCCTCTACAGTCCTCTACACCTCTCTCATCTTTCAATTGTGTTATTCTGCCTCCGGATGTCACATCCCAACAACCCGTTTCATTCATCTCTGGATCAGGGACAGGAACAATGCCAAAACAGGAGCAGACATTTTATTTTACAATTTTGTGAAGAAAGAAATGTGCAAATATGATGAAAAAAAAGTAAATTCAACTAAAAGACGTAGGTAGTTGTGTTAAAACCCCAGGATTAGCATGGTGCTATAACAGCCTCATTACTTTCATTGAACCATGTTTTTACTTTGTATTTATCTTGTGCAGAAACCTTCCTGCACATTAATGGTGTGGTTTACTCTTGCCTCCTCACTGTATTGGTTCCTGTGAGTGTGTCTGTTGCTGTGTGTTTGTGTGTGTGTGTGTGTGTGTGTGTGTGTGTGTGTGTGGAGAGACAAAAAGAAAGAGAGAGAGAGAAGATAAAGCAACAGATAGTCTGTACTTGATGGCAATCTGCAGTAAAACCCCAGGCAGGCTATCTGCAGTTAAACCCCAGGCAGGCTATCTGCAGTTAAACCCCAGGCAGGCTATCTGCAGTTAAACCCCAGGCAGGCTATCTGCAGTTAAACCCCAGGCAGGCTATCTGCAGTTAAACCCCAGGCAGGCTATCTGCAGTTAAACCCCAGGCAGGCTATCTGCAGTTAAGCCCCAGGCAGGCTATCTGCAGTTAAACCCCAGGCAGGCTATCTGCAGTTAAACCACAGGCATTTGTATCGCAGTGTTACATCCGTGCAGATGAGCGGGACAGTCCCGATACAAAGACAGTCAAAAATCTACTTACAGTAGATTGAACTTTTTTAAACACACACAGACACACACGTAACAATGGTGTGGACATTATATAACACCACCTCCATGTGGTATCAGGTGAGTTTATAGTGATACAAGGTGGTGAGAAGTAGAAATGGCTTACGCTACTGTGCCTCAATATTTCTGGTAAATATGGCACACTGGACCTGGTGCAGACAAATTAATAACACATCCGGTCGAAGAACATTTAAGTGGGTTCAATTGTTTTAGTTTAAATCCTCAGACTGTGACAAAGAAATCCAGTTCATACGTCCAGTGTTTTATGTTAGATATGATATCAAACCCATTTTCACTTATGTATTATTTCTCCAATCTGTTTACTACAGGATTTCCCAGCCACTTGCCATCTTTCACAGATCAAGACTTTATGGACCTTTTTAGATGAAAAATGATCAATACAGGAAGAAGCATCAACAGAAATGCGGTGACACGTTGGCAATGTCGAGCCACTCTCCATGCCAACATCAATCATTTAGCCCCCAGCTCATAACTCATTTTTTTATGCTTAATTGAATCTGACCAATGTTTTCTTCAGCCGTTAAAATGTAGAACAATTTTTAAACAATAAAAGGATTGCTCCATTAAGTTTTTATTGGCTTCGCTTTCTCTTTTGCATAGCATATGGACAGTAGATATATAGTTCTATACAGTGTAGCAGCCATTCCTTCTATAATCTGTGCATTTTAGCCTACAGAGGTGAAAGAGGTTGTATTTATTTAGAAACGTTTGCTTTCTCCACTCCCTTGACTTGCTATAGGTGCAGAAAGTGTGGTGAGAGAGTAAGCACTCACCTTTTTAAAACTGTGGTTGAAAGGGGAAGAGGGTTTCATTGAGATGAAGTGTGTGCGCGTGTATGTGTGTGTTTGTGAGTGTGTGTGTGTGTGTAATTTCTGCATGGGTGGGTAGGTGTTTGTACATGTGTGTGCACACCAGTATGTGTGAGCGCTCCTCTGTGTGTGCCTGTGTGTCCACCTCTGTGCACCTGTGTGTGTGTCTATAATAGGAGGTGGAGGTGTCACAGTGTTATTTTAGGCCTGTTAGTCCTGGGTTTGTGTGACTAGGGCTGGAAGTGGGGCCGTGGAGGGCTAACTTAGCTGATCTAGGTTTTGGGCAGAGTAGGGGAGGATTGGCTGACCTCACCCTGGGTTCTCCCTGCTCTAGCCTGCCCTGCTTTGCACCAGACAGACAGACAGACAGTGTGTGACAGTGAGCAGCCAGCGCTGCTGAGATGGTTTTATGCACAGTGAAGTGTAACGTGAGCAGAGTTATTCTCAGCTCCTCCGTTTACACAAGAACAACAAGAGCTGAAGGACGAGAGAGAGAGAGAGAGAGAAAGAGAGAGAGAGAGAGAGAGAGAGAGAGAGAAGGAATCGTTGCTCTCTTGGCCCCGGCATGCAGTGGCGACCCTGCTACAATTCTCATTTGTTTTGCAATAGAGCTTAATAAATATTGATTTACTATTTTAATTACATGCTAATCTCAAAACACATAGGTGCCAGCTTTATGGCTCTCTCAAGTCATACGGCAAATTTACTCTTTGCAAATATTTGTTAGTGACATTGTCCGGAGAGGGCTATAAAAGTGAATAGTGATCATTAAACAGACAGTAACTGTCTACAATATCAGCCACGCCAGTGGACAGGCCAACCAATCACTGCCCCTATAAGAGCTATGTCAATCAAGTAAGGAGATAAAACTGCTCCAAAGTTTTTACTATGTAATAGTTCTGATAATTAATAGTGAATGTGCTGCACAGGCAGGTTGAAGACATTACATTAGGAAGTCAGTTTAGCTGAGTATAGGAAATGTGAGTGTTTTTCTCAGTCTAATTCCAATAAAATGCTACATTGAATAAGATAAAAATTACAAAAATGCAAATATAACAAGACAGACAGACAGACAGACAGACAGACAGACAGACAGACAGACAAGACAGACAGACAGACAGACAGACAGACAGACAGACAGACAGACAGACAGACAGACAGACAGACAGACAGACAGACAGACAGACAGACAGACAGACAGACAGATAGATAGATAGATAGATAGATAGATATAAATTCTATATATAAAATGTATTCTTCAAGCAGCTACGAAAAAAACACAGGGCAGGTGCAAAATGCCAGAACGAAATACACAAAAGACAGATACACGATACATGATACATAGAGCGGAAGTATGAAAAAGAAAACTCTGGAGTGCAAAATAGCTATAAAAAGACATGGTATAGTATGGGTGGATGGCTGAATATGTACACTATACATTGTTACAGAGTGTTAGGTGAAGAAAAAAATGTATACACATCTTGCAAGTTGATATAGATAAGTAAGGAATATTTGCATGGTTAATTATACTATACAGGTCGATGGCAGAGAAATACTTGAATAGCTAAAAATACGTATGATATACAGTCTGGTTAAATGAACAGTTAAGTGAATATTTTGCATGGTTAAATGAACTGTACAGGTAAATATACCGTTTAATTTACAGGTAAGTGAATATTTGCATGGTTACATAAACTGTACAGGTAAATGACAGGAAGAGGTACTTAAATAGCTAAATATGTGTATGATATAATTTAGGGTAATAATAGTAATTCCCAAATTTGAAGTGTGAAATAAATTATATGGGAAACAAATGTATTTTTTTGCAATTTTCTCTCTCCTCTCTTTCTCCTTTCTCTCTCCTCTCTTTCTCCTTTCTCTCTCCTCTCTTTCTCATTTCTCTCTCCTCTCTTTCTCCTTTCTCTCTCCTCTCTTTCTCATTTCTCTCTCCTCTCTTTCTCCTTTCTCTCTCCCCTTTCCTTATCCTTCCATCAGTGAGATATATTGAAACTGAGACTGCATTAAGGTGATTAGAAAGCTGAAATATTCAGGGGAAAGCTTGTCTTTTTCAAAGGGGAAAAGTCATGAGTGAGTATGGGTAAACAACTTACTATTCATCTCCTCAGTGTTTCATTTGAACTAAACAAAATGACATCAGACAGTACAGTATATCCTATTTAGAGTTTGTTTTATTTTATTATCTATATGTGAGTATATTTGTGTGTGTGTGTGTTTGTGTGTTTGTGTGTGTGTGTGTGTGTGTGTGTGTGTGTGTGTGTGTGTGTGTGTGTGTGTGTGTGTGTGTGTGTGTGTGTGTGTGTGTGTGTGTGTGTGTGTGTGTGTGTGTGTGTGTGTGTGTGTGTGTGTTTGGGAATAATCTATGCGCTGTGCAAGGTTTGCATGGTTTGTTCCTCAGATCAAGGTTGCTGGTTTAATTGAGCCTCAACTGGACCCAGAGCTGAAAGAGCAGAGAGAGCTGCATTGATTAGCTATGAAATGGTTCCAATATGGCTGCTCGAACAGGCTTTGTGAGCAGCTCCCTCAGGACTTTGATTTCTCCGTCAAACAACAATCCTGGAACGCTGGACTTCAAAGAGAAACGCCATCTTTGTTGTTGTTTTCCCCCATGTTTGAGCGATGTCACCTGGGTCGATGTTATCCATGTCCATAAAGACTCTCCCACACCGGGATAGCCACAGAATCATCTCCAGCTGGCCCTCTCCACGGCAACGGCCAATATTGGTCAATACTGGTCAATCACCCATGGTGATGGATTTGCATTGTGCTCCTAAAGAGGCCTGTGCAACACATTGACAACATTTAATTCTGTAACATAGCTCACATTCTACCTGGTCGCTTCATCAGAACACAGACATCATTACATTCTGCAGCTTTCCCTCTCTCCTTATCTGAGTGTTGACCAGGACCACTCTGTCAACAGTATCTATGACAGGACCCAGTGCAGCTTAGCGTAGTGGCAGAGGAGCGGTGCCTTGCTAGCGAGAGGCTAACCGGCTAACCGTTTCAGCTAATTGCCTCATTAATGATTCACCGGTGTGAGCCTGCTCTAACACTTCGCTATGGGGAGCAAATTGTTCTGATTGGTTTGCCTCTGTCAATTATTGATGAGGCAAGCGGGCTCAAGTGCTAACACCTGGCTTTGGTGCTGCGGAGTGGCCCACCGTTCCCTTCGCTGGGTAGCTGTGTTGTTCACATTGCTAGAGTATTGTGTTGCCCCTGAACGCAGCTTACCTTTCAGCCAGGGGTGTATTCAGGACTGTGTTGGTTCTCTCAGAGTGGATGAGTGTTTCCCTGGAGCAGTGACTGTGATCTGTAGTTGTGTGGATACTCTGAACGCATCCGACCACTGAGTCTAGCACAGTGAGGTTACTGGATGGAACAAAACAGGTTTTTTTCATGAATGTTACATATTTAATTAATTAATTATTTACAAATATAATATATAGGTCAGCAATACTTCCTTCGGAGGACCATTCTATGGATAACATTTCGTGAAAATCCCCCAAATCATGGTCCTGTTTATTCTAGTTTTGTGAGGAATCACACTACTACTTCCAGTTGTTTTTTCTGAATCTGATGGCATGTCAGCAGCACACACTGTATCCTCACAGAGAAGGGCACGTGTGTGTGCTCCCCTGAACCACCTGCGTGTGTTGGGCCTCAGCCGGAGAAAGAGAGGCTTTGTTTGTAAACAAGTGACTCACCCGGGACATACTGATATGGTGGTACACAATGAGGCCTAACTCTCTCCTGTTGTCATGTAGGAAATGGTGCCTGACCATTTTGGAAAATTTTAAGAGATGATGATAAAAGTAAAAGGGAAGCAGGCTATGATAATTATTACCACCTGAGACTAAAGCTAAAATATCACACATGGTATACAGGACCCACATCATTACAGGTTATTATAATGAGAGCAGGGATTTTATGATCCTAGGATTTTAGCTAAGAGGTTTGTTTCGAATAGTTCTGTGTGTGCGTGTGTGTGTGTGTGTGTGTGTGTGTGTGTGTGTGTGTGTGTGTGTGTGTGTGTGTGTGTGTGTGTGTGTGTGTGTGTGTGTGTGTGTTCCTCAGTGTACTGTGCTCCTGTCCTTACAGTAGGGTCAGTAAATGGAGCTTCAGTACCAGGCAGCTGTCGTTCTCTGCCTAATGGTCCACCCACATACAGCCCGTATGAATCATCCCAAACCTCTACTCTACCTGGGGGGTAGGAAACCTTTCAAGCGTTGTTCAGCAAAATATCAACCCAAAACACACTCTCACAGTGATGTGACTGCCTGGCTTTAGAGAGTAAACACAGCTTAGATAAAGGAGCTGATCTATCACTTATTGATGTGTAGTGTTCCGTCACTGTTGTTAGACACTGAGGATACAAAAAATTAAGAACAAAACATGCTCTTTCCATGACATAGACTGACCAGGTGAATCCAGGTGAAAGCTATGATCCCTTATCGATCACTTGTTAAATCCACTTCAATCAGTGTAGATGAAGGGAAGGAGAGATTAAAAAAATATTTGTAAGCCTTGAGACAATTGAGACATAGATTGTGTATGTGTGCCATTCAGAGGATGAATGGGCAAGACAAAATATTTAAGTGCCTTTGAACGGGATATGGTATTAGGTGCCAGGCACACTGGTTTGTGTCAACAACGGCAACGATGCTGGATTATTCACGCTCAACAGTTTCCGGAGTGTATAGTATCAAGAATGGTCCACAACAGTGGGAAGCATTGGAGTCAACATGGGCCAGCATCCATGTGGAACGCTTTCGACAACTTGTAGAGTCCATGCCCCGACAAATTGACAGGTGTTTCTAATGTTTGGTATACTCAAGTGAATTTTATGTTTTTTTGTATGTAATAATGGCTCAAGGACATCAGAACTGACCAAATATATAGTAGGATGCATTCTAGAGATGAATATATCAGAAAACTATGAACTTCATTAATATTATTCTAAAGACTCAAACCCAGAGACAGTGATCTTTGACTGAGGTGTTGTGTTTAATCAAGAGGGTAGACTCATCCATGCTGCTAGTGAGCGGCCTCTGTAGCCATCTCTGTCTCTCTGGCCTTAATTTAAGCTGATTAAGGAGTCACCCCTCATGCAGCCACCGCTGTCGCTCTGCATCTCAGCGTAGAAGCGGTCAGACCGTACACACTCACAGGGTGGTCACAGGCCCTTTGTTTTTACACAGGCACCAGGGAGGGCACCACCGCCCCAAATAACAGTGAGTCAGCCTGCGTAATGGCTGTGACACGGTGGGCCCAGTGTCTGTGGAGGTTGTGGTGGGGTCCCTTCGATGCGGGCCTCTCGCTCTTTCACTAATAGTCACGGTGTGTGTGTGTGTGTGTGTGTGTGTGGAGGGGGGTCTGACTCATATAAATTTAACGATCTCTACTGTTTCTCTCTCTATATATATCCTTCTCACTCTCCCTCTCACTCTCTCTATTGTTTTCTCTCTCTCTCTCTGTCTCTCCCTCTCTTTCTCTCTCTCTATGTCTGCAGATAACCTGGCAACTGAACGCTGTTGACTTGAGAGTGACCGACCAATGGCATGAGGAACCCCACAAAGCACAACAACATTTAAAGATGTTCACTGGACAAGAAGAAAAGACCTAAAAACCCTGCAGAGAAATTCTCCAGAGCCTCTTCCTACTCCCACTTCCCTCTCCTCTATTTTACCTACAGCTTTTTTGTAAGAAAACCAAAAACCAAAACAAACAAAACACTGACTCAAATGATGAATCAAGATGGTTGACAACATCAGAAGAATATTACGGGAGAAACCAATTCCTCTGTAGGGGGGGAAACAAAACTTTGATGCATGTTACTGTAAGTAGTTCATCTAAAATCCCACCTTTTTTTCCCCCAAGTGGGATACTCCACTAAGAAGACTCTTCCAAGTCCACCGTTCATGATTTAGGATAAAATACCCAAGCATCTCACCTCCTCCCTCTGCAATCCAATACTCTATCTACCCTATCAGAGGTCATTGTAACTACCATTGACAATATGTTCCTCGTTTTAGAGAACTTACTTCCTATATCATTTTGGAGCTAGTTGGACTGTAAGACTACTTTGGTGTATACTATTTGCATAATGAACCAGTCTTCCCCTCCAATGTCCCATTACATGTCTACATGGACATGAGTGATGTACTATCGCATGGATCTGTATTCCTCAGTACCTTTGTAGATCACAAAACTCATAATTGTGGATAGTACAACGATTACACCTTTTTAATCTTAGATTTCTATCTTTACCAGGCAGTATTAACTTACTGTATACCATGTAGGGCATTTTGTTGACCTGTATATTTGACTAAATGCATAGAAATGCAGTTATAGCTTGTTGTATTATTTGAATACCTGCAGACATATTAGGGAAGCATTTCTGTCTATAAAGATAATGGGACTGTGACTGAGTTATATAGTGAAATGTTAGAGATTAGACGTACTATGGTCTCCTCAGCAGGAGCCCCACTACATCTATGTTACGTATCTACCTGAGTTCCGCGGGCGGCAAATCTTGTTATCTGTTTGATCTTTGTTTGTTTCCTTATCACTTTTGAATAGCTTGTACCAATGGCCCCGTCTGGGCTTTGTACTGTGGCCCCTCCTGGACCACACACTGGTGACATGGACCTCTCATAGGACAACATATGTCCTCAGCTAAGGCAGGTGTCTCTCTCTCTCTCCCTCATCACCTGGCATGGTTTACCCAGGTGCTCCTCTGTACGTCCAAACAAGGAGAACAGAACATCACTGGATGATTTCAAGGTTGCAGAAACCATATTGACTTTTAACCTATAACAACAACCAAGCAAACTACAGCTGGTGGTGCAAGAGAGGATGCTGTGCATGGAACGCAACGCACGCAAGATAACCTGAAAGCATCTTCATCCTCTTACATCCTCTACCTCTCTACATGTATGTGCTAAACAGCCCCTCGCCTGCTCCCACAATCCTCTCTGCTCCTCCTCTCACCCATCCCAGAGACTCGTGAAGAGAGTGCCTGTCGATCTGTTTATAAACGTTACGGATGGACGCTCATCATGACGGTTAAAAACAAGCAAACACATACACACACACACACACACACACACACACACACACCCACACACATACACACCCACACACACACACACACACACGCACACACACACACACACACACACACATACACACACACACACACACATAAACACTCTCAAGGGGAGACAAGTGGAATACAGTGGTGTATATATGTATATTCTGTATGTATAGAACCCTCAGCTGTAAATAGTCTGCATGTTGACATGTAGCTTTGAATATGGATTGTGATCATAATACCTACCGTAGACAGGCTGGTGGCCATTGGTTCACACAGAGGAAGATACACTCTCTCTAAGCCAATGAAAGCACTCTATCCTATGTCTCCAGGGTACATACTCTAAGTTTCCTTAATGACAGAAAATATAATGTCATGGAAATACTGTTCCTTTTACCCCTCCTATCCTATTTAAAAAGGACCTCCTAAGCAAAACCACCGAGCTGAATGGGTTTTAAGCACTTTGAAGGGATGCATAACCCCCCCCTTTGATGTCAGACAGAACCTGGCCAGAGAGAGAGAGCAGGGGGTGTGGAGGGTGTAGGGGGCGAGGGGAGGGAGGGAGGGAGGGCAAACTGGGGCGCTCCAATTAAGTGGCAGTGCACAAAGTAGTGTGGGGCGCCCTGCCAGGAACTGTCTATTCATCCCATGTCAAAGGGATTTACACATCTCAATGAGTCAACAGCACTGCCAGGGCCTAGCAGCAGGGGGAACAGGGAGGAGAGGAATAGAGGAAAAGCGACCAGGAAATGGGGAACGAGAGGATAGAGGAGAGGGGAAAGTAGAGGAGAGGAGAGGGAGAGGTAAAGAGAGAAAAGGAGTGCAGAGGACAGGAGAGAGAAGAGCAGAGATGTAGAGTGACAGAGAGGAGAGAGAGGAGCAGAGATGTAGAGTGACAGAGAGGAGAGAGAAGAGCAGAGATGTAGAGTGACAGAGAGGAGAGAGAGGAGCAGAGATGTAGAGTGACAGAGAGGAGAGAGAGGAGCAGAGATGTAGAGTGACAGAGGGAAGAGAGAAGAGCAGAGATGTAGAGTGACAGAGAGGAGAGAGAAGAGCAGAGATGTAGAGTGACAGAGAGGAGAGAGAGGAGCAGAGATGTAGAGTCACAGAGAGGAGAGAGAGGAGCAGAGATGTAGAGTGACAGAGAGGAGAGAGAGGAGCAGAGATGTAGAGTGACAGAGAGGAGAGAGAGGAGCAGAGATGTAGAGTGACAGAGAGGAGAGAGAGGAGCAGAGATGTAGAGTGACAGAGGAGAGAGAAGAGCAGAGATGTAGAGTGACAGAGAGGAGAGAGAAGAGCAGAGATGTAGAGTGAATTAAAATTAGACAACAAGCAAACAATGTGACAAGGTTGAAGTAAAAGGGTTCCCACATTTCAGACAAAACCAAGATTATTCTCTCAGCTAGACCTAACCAGACAAAATATGCTCTGCTCTGCTCTCAGGTCACCTCCAAACCCCTCCTACCCTTTAGCTCTCTACAGAGTTCACTGACCCCTCCACCTCAGCTAGTGCCACTGCCCCACAGCCCTGTGACCTCACGCCCTATCTGGGGTTGACTCTGTGTTAATGAGCAGTAGCTCTAAGCTTAACCAGATGTTCAGGCTAGCGGTTAAATACCTGTTGCCCTTACACCCCAGTGATTCCTTTATCCTTCCCCAGTGCAGCTGCATTCTCCCTGGGCTGGGCTCCACGTGCATCAGCCCCTCTATGGAGGGGACCTCCACAAAACCTGACTCTGCTCTGATGTCATCATCCAACAAGAGCAGTGTTCACTGACTGATGTTAGTCACTGACTGATGTTAGTCACTGACTGATGTAAGTCACTGACTGATATTAGTCACATGACGCATCATGGTGTTAAATAGGGATGGATGAGGTGGCTTGTATTGTAGGTTTCATAAAATTATACACAGACCAGTCAATGCAAGTGAATCATGTACAGTGGCTCTCCAGTGTAAAGCATTACCAAACCCCAGACAATATTTAAGAGTGGATAAAACAATGGGAAGACATCAGAGACGGAGAGGGATGGACATAGACTGTGACCAGGGACAGTGAAGGAAGAGTTGGCCCCATTAGGAAAGTAGAGTGGAGATAGAAACCAGTTCAGTTTGGTATACCATCTTGTGTGTGTGTGTGTGTGTGTGTGTGTGTGTGTGTGTGTGTGTGTGTGTGTGTGTGTGTGTGTGTGTGTGTGTGTGTGTGTGTGTGTGTGTGTGTGTGTGTGTGTGTGTGTGTGTGTGTGTGTGTGTGTGTGTGTGTGGGGAAGCAGTAGTAATACACAGCGTTTGATATGTGCATATTAGCTCCCGTCCTTACGGTCACAAACACACCATCAAAAAGAGGATGTGAGCACCGCTGCACCTGGCTCTGTGGTGATAAGTTGATGCAGATCTGTCGGCCAGAAACGTATTAAAGAATGAAGATGTCAGTCACACGCACGGCAGGAGACATCACGTTGAGCTACTGCTGATGCCTTCCCCAGTTTGAAGCTTTCTGAACCATTTTTCTGAGGAGTCGAAGACAGTGTAAGTGACAGAGTCAGTTTTGATCCTCCCCTAGCCTGTTTGAAGAGCAGGGTTAGTGTGTTTTTTAGTGAGATAAACTAGCAGACAACACACGCCGTTTTATCAGAGTATGACCCTAACCATGACATTTCCCAGAAGCCTTAGTGTTATTCACAGATTACCGTAGACGCTCACACAGACACACACACACACACACACACACACACACATAAACACATGCTCTTATACACAAACATGCAAACTTACACACACACATACAGACACCCATACACACTAATCTAAACAACAGGACTGTATGTAAACAGATCGGCGAAATAATGGGATTGTTCAGTGTGCAAACAATAAGCTGTTAGCGTAATCACAGGTCAAAGTTATATTACCCAGAGGGCCACGCTTGGGATATATTAACATGAGGGATATTTGGGAGGATGGAGAGGAGGGGAGGAGGGGGGGAGGGTTGGATGTCCTGATTCAGAAATACCCTCTATACCTCTTACCTTCTCCTTTCTGTATTTCTCTCCTCCACTTCCATACACACACAGATCCTCCATTTAATCAGGTTCCCTCCTCCCCCTCTTACTTTCTTTTCTCTCTCCTCACACTGCTCATTCCTTCTTTCATATGTCTTCTCTGTCTCAATCCCCGTCCTCCTCTCTTTCCTCTCCCTCTTCCTCCTCTCTTTCACCTTTCCCCTTAACTTTCCTCTTCGCTTCTCCTCTCCTTTTCTCTCCTCTTTTTCTGCTCTTTCCTCTCTTCTCTCTTTCTCCCCCTCTCCCAGACGGAGGCAAGCTATTGAGGTGAAGCACTCCATCAGAGAGAGAGAAAGAGGGAGAGAGAGCTGGAAGTGAAATGGACCCAGAATCTTGTTTTTGGATTAAGCAAATAGGGGAGTGGGTAGTATAGAGCCATCAGGCCGCTTGGTGGGCCATTTGTCAACCCTCCACACTGGCACATAAACAAGAGACTAGAGAAGAGAGAAAATCACTGTCAGTGGAGAGGGGAAGGAAGAGAGAGAGCGAGGGAGACATATCTGCTCTCATTAGAAGCCTATGCATCCTCTAGCCAGTGTTCTGCAGTGAATACCATGGCTTATTCATGTGTCAAGTCACATCCACAAACAAACCACTAGTCCATTCCAGTGTTGTGTCTGTTAGGATAAATACTCTGTACATTATTTGCTTTGGCCTGGTGGCTTATCTACTTAGCTGGCCTGTATTTGTTTAATCACCTGGCTCTTTCTCTTACCTGGTTAATAAGTACATGCCTCTCTGGCTATACAGTTCATTAGTGTGATGGCTAGCTGGCTAATGTGTGTGTAGGGTAGGCTCCTGGCCCAGTGGAGCAAGTGCACATAGGGGCGGTGTGTGTCAGAGCAAACAGTGGGGAAGGACGGAGAAGAGGAAAACAGCTTATAAGAGAGATAATGCACAGTGTCGTTTAGCTAATGGCAGTGATGTAATAGTGAAGCCGTTGATTCTGTGGACTCTAGGGGCGTAGTGGTGTGTAGTGGTGTGTAGTGTGTAGTGGTGTGTAGTGGTGTGATAGAGCAGACGGTCACATAGGGGGACTGTAGAGAGACTTTCCAGTGTTGTGACTGGACATGACACACACACATGCTCACGGTCTGTATCTGTCTGTAGTTTTTGGGTTGGCTCTATGATGGTTAGGCTTGACCTGATACCTGAGACTGACCTTTGGCCTGAGGCCGGACAAGGAATTGGCAGTGAAGTCATAGGATTATTGTATAGACCCTCCCCTTTTTTAAGCCAGACCCCCATCTGCCTCCGTTGCTGTCCCAGGTCAAAACAACCTCATAATGCTGTGCCACAGTGGCAGGGACGATGAGACTACTGCTGTAATAACTTCAGAACAGAGTGGTGGAGCCTGGCTTAGCCTACTGAGATAATGAACAAAGGGTTTAATATGGTGATAAAGCTCCCATACCCCAGCCTGACCAACTGATTGGATTGGGCTCAAGGGGGCCAACTATCCTCACATCAACCCCCTTGACCCCTCACCAACCTGGGATCGGCACCCAAGAAGATTTGGGGGTCTGGAAAGAATCGGATAAGCCAAATGGTCCCGACGTGATGTAATTGCCAAGGACCCCTGTGTAACACTGTAACCATAACCAGGCTGAATCCTCAGCATCTGATTGGATTATAAGGAGGATGTTGTTCCTGGTTTCCCAGTAAGGTTCAGCTAGGGTGACACAGAAATGTCTTTAAGCGTTCATATTAGCTATTAGCTAAATCTGGTCCGACATGTTTTCTCAGTGCTTTGAGACTTGTTTTGTGCATTGTCCCTGCCAAATAAACATAATAAATAAATAAAACACATAAAAAGCTTGTCGGTAAACGCATAAAATCCCAAACCTGGCTAAGGTTGTCACAGGGGAGGGAACGTCTAGAAAACCTGAGTTCCCGCTCGAGAAATAAATAAATAATGGAATGATAAATTGCCCAGAGACAATGGACAGGTGGCATTTCAGGCTGCGCCGTTTAGTCGTGCAGTCTGCTTTCTGACAGCTTGATTTAGGCTCCTGCAGCCGAGCCAGGACAATTTAGAGAGAAACAGAGAGAGAGAGAGAGAGAGAGAGAGAGAGAGAGAGATAGAGAGAAACAGAGATAGAGAGAGAGACATAGACAGAGATAGAGAGAAAGAGAGAGAGACAGAGGGAAACAGAGAGAGACAGAGAGAGGGAAACAGAGAGAGAGACAGACAGAGAGAAACAGAGAGACAGAGACAGAGAGAAACAGAGAGACAGAGAGAAACAGCGAGACAGAGGGGGAGACAGAGACAGAGAGAAACAGAAAGGCAGAGAGACAGAGAGAAACAGAGAGACAGAGGGGGAGACAGAGACAGAGAGAAACAGAGAAACAGAGATAAAGAGAGACAGAGAGAAACAGAGAGACAGAGGGAGAGAGAGAGACAGAGAGAAACAGAGAGACAGAGGGGGAGACAGAGAGAAACAGATACAGAGAGACAGAGAGAAACAGAGAGACAGAGGCAGAGACAGAGAGACAGAGACAGAGACAGAGAGACAGAGAGAAACAGAGAAACAGAGAGACAGAGGGAGAAGGAAAAGAAAACCAAGACAGACAAATCTTTATTCCATCTTCAATTCTCAGGCCTGAACTGCACTGATTGCAGAGGATGCCATTCTACCACTCAAATGGCTGCACCCAGATCAGTTCGATGAGGTGGAATAAGGAGCTCTGCCCATTGTACTTCACTGTGGGTCGTGATGCCCATCTGACTCAGGGTCAGGTGCATAGAGTGGTCACTGAAGGGATTGAGTCACCACTCCACCGTCACAGCCACCTGTGCCTAGCCCTTTCTGAGTCATATAGGGCTCATTGGGGGAAAGTGGATGAGGGTGCAGAGAGGGGGAGTTTTGTGGGAACATGGGTGTGGGTTATGTGGGGGTTGACTTGTTCCAGAGTGGGGGGAAGGGGGGTTGGCATAGGATGTCCCCCGCTGAGAGATGGGTGTAATCCCTCTGTGTTAGAGCAGTGAAACGTTGTCAGGGTCCAGAACATTCTCCCAAAAACCATCCCCCTTCACCCCCACCCCTTTTTATGCCCACCAGAGTACAGAGAGAGAGTTAGAACAACAGGGGACAACCATACACTTTCACAGGGTTTCCTAAAACACAGTGCCCCCCAACTCAACCAACATGAAATTCCCACTAAGAAATAATTGTGATAAAATCTTTGATACCAATTGGCTACACACAATGAAGTTCAATACCCCAATATCCACAATAAATCTCATTTTTGTTAGATGGTCCTCTATATAGCTTCTGGGGTAATATTTTGCTGTGGTTATGTCCCTCCTAATCTCGAGGTCAAGCAGTGATTATTTTTTACCCGACCCATTTTAAAAGTATTGCCGTTGGAGGACAATTAAACGTTTACAGCTCCTGGTCTAAAGCTGGTTTAAAGCCTGTTTCAATAAGCCCCACCTCCTCTCGCCCGCCCAGGTTAATTTGTTCTCCCCCTCATTTCAATTTCACTGTAGTAAACGTCTTCCTTATTTCCCATAAGGGCTTCCATAGTGGGGTTTTGATTGTCCAAGGAGGTGGGCTGTGGTGTTGTCTGTGGTGGAATCGTCAAAGGGGTCGTCAAGCCTCGGCGATGGTTGCCGGGGTCTTATTGCTGTGGCAATCAGCCCCCTGCTACTTGGCCTGGGTGACCCCAGTCAGAGATAAGCTTTAATGGATGGACCATTAACATGCTGGGCAGGCCACCTCCCTCGTTAATCAAAGGCGCTGCTGTGAAATCAACTGTTTATGGACCCCCAGTGAGAGGCTCGCGCTGCTGATTGCCTATATTAGGGCTTGGCTTGTAAATGAGGCGCCCATAGACAAAGAACCTTCAGTAGACTAGAGATACATATAATTATATGCTAGTGTTATTCTCACTAACTGAGCAATATATTTAATGACTACTGCAATACCCGCAAGAGGGTTGGCATTGCAACCCCCAAACCTGAACACTGGGGGGTGGGTGTATATGTTTATCCACGTCTTCCATGTACAGCATGAACGCACAGAATACAATAAGCAATGGACATGTATATATAAAATATATACATGTCTATTTATGGCTATATAAATGTCCACTTCCATGATACTGTATATAAAGAACTCAATAGTCTTCCTTTCTTTCTACTCTGTCAAAGCTTCCTATGGTCCGGTGGATGTCATGTTGTTCTATGTCTGTTTTGTGGAGATGGACATGTTTGCCACGTTAGCCGTGGAGTAGCTTAGCCTCATGTTAGGGAGGTGAGGCTGTGCGGCATTGGCCTGCTTAAAGCCTGATCACTGGTGAAGGCCTTGTCAATATGTCTCCCATGATGGATGGTGATGGCACACCGCGTCTTTGTACACAACAGGGGGCCCAAGTGTTTGTCGCCTGAGAGATAGAGGGAGGGAGGGAGGGAGGGAGGGAGGGAGGGAGGGAGGGAGGGAGGGAGGGAGGGAGGGAGGGAGGGAGACTCAGCTTAATGTCCTTCACCAGTGCTGTGCATGTTCTCCCAACTCTGTGCTATTTGTTTTTCCCTTCACAGCACGGTTAACACCGTAAATTAACCTTTCCAATCACTCTGTGCTCAGACTTTGGTGCACAACAGAGACAGAGACAGAGACAGAGAGAAAGAGAGATAGAGAGAGAGAAAGCGAGAAAGACACAGTGTTACGCAATGCCATAGCAATGACTTGAGAGAGAAAAAGAGAGAGAGAGAGAGACAGAACATTCTCTTTTATGTGCATGTCCTGTGTACTCTGCAATATGTCCGTATCAAGCTGCTTTCTGTTCACCATTCTAGAGATGTAAATGAAACACATGAAAGAAGAAGTGCTGTGGAATCCCCCCTCCTTGTAGCCCATGTCTGTGAATAGAATGTAAATACCAAACAGCTATGCATGCTGATATACTAGCAATTCGTTCAGGTACTTTTGTAATCCAAGATTCTCATATGGCATGTACTGAAGAAGAAGAAAAAAATCCAACAAGAAAATGAAAAAAAAAAAAAAATGAATACAGTTTGTTAAACAACTTCAAAAACTGGGGGATATATGTCTTTGCTGTTAATGTTTTCTTACTGGTAGATAAAATGCGATAGCCTGCCATTATTAACAGTGCTCTGCTCATGTTACTTGTTACCTGTTATTATGTTTGTTAAAATAGGGTTGAGGCAATATAGGCCATGAACCTCTTGTAGGTTAGTGGATTGTCTAGGTATGATCGGGGAGAGAGGGAGAAAATCTCTGACTCATACTTATCATAGATTATTTCAACGCCATTGCACGTTCGTATACATACTCTAAAATGAATTATTTAATATCCTTAGTCGCTAATTCAGCCTATTAAATGCCATGGCCAAACGGTTTCATTTGAAAGCAGCTAGTTGAGATGACAGGATCTGTCGGAAAGAGAGCCAGATTGAGCTGCTTGTTTGATTTATTTAACCAAAAAGAAAATTCACCAGCTTCAAAGTGTGTGCCGCTTTTTAAAAGGTACACATATGTTTCTAACACGACAACACAAAATAATGCTAGAGCAAAGCTTAGAAGAAGCTTGGTAGAGAACAACTTGAGTGTTGATTCACTTCACTTATAAACTGAGGGTGTAATTCATTATTTAATTAATTGATCACTAATTACTTGCAAGGATAACGAGTCATTTAAAACTTGGACTGGACGAGTCCTGTTTTTCCAGTATGGTCATTGCAATGTGTGGCCATGTTGAGAAACAAGCAATGATTATCAAAAAGTCAAATTTGCCTCGGCCCTAGAGACTGAAATGTGTTCTGAGAGGATGAGAAAGTAGGAAGGTTGGTTGGATGAGAATGTTTTTGTTTTCTGAGTGTTTATTTTCCACCATGTTAGAATCTGAAGCCCATGGAGCTCATGGTAGATGGAAATGTCTAATTTTTAACCTGTGCTAAAGATATTTTAAATTTAATAAATAATCGTTGTAAAAAGACAACTGCTCTCTGTGTCGAATGTGTGTCATATCTTTGTACAGTTCTAGTTACTCCTGGTCTATACATATGCAGGACCGTGTGTGTGTGTGTGTGTAGTGTGACTTCTAATATTTTTCCTCAGTGTACTGTGCTCCTGTCCTTACAGTAGGGTCAGTAAATGGAGTGTGTGTATGTGTGCGTGTGTGTCTTTCAGAGTGTTTATGTCTTTCTCAGCGTGTCTGCATATTTACTGTATGTACCAGTGAGTGTGTGATGGCCCATAAAGACTAGATAAACAGCATGGACGTCAGGCTCTTTCAGGCCATCCTCCATTCAAGCAGCCACTCAACCAGGCAGGAGGGGATTTGATACATGAATAGCCAAATGGGACTAATGCTCCTTCACTAAGGACCTGAGAGGAGCATCAACCCTCCACTCTGGACTAATGCTCCTTCACCAGGGACCTGAGAGGACCCTCAACCCTCCACTCTGGACTAATGCTCCTTCACTAAGGACCTGAGAGGAGCATCAACCCTCCACTCTGGACTAATGCTCCTTCACCAGGGACCTGAGAGGACCCTCAACCCTCCACTCTGGACAAATGCACCTTCACCAGGGACCTGAGAGGACCCCCAACCCTCCACTTTGGGCTAATTATCCTTCACCAGGGACCTGAAAGGACCCTCAACCCTCCAGTCTGGACTAATATTAGATGGATAGATAGATAGATAGATAGATAGACAGACAGACAGACAGACAGACAGACAGACAGACAGACAGACAGACAGACAGACAGACAGACAGACAGACAGACAGACAGACAGACAGACAGACAGACAGACAGACAGACAGACAGACAGACAGACAGACAGACAGACAGACAGACAGACAGACAGACAGACAGACAGACAGACAGACAGACAGACAGACAGATAGATAGATAGATAGATAGATACTTTATTGATCGCAGAGGGGGACATTTCTTTGTCAAGCAGCTACAACAAAACAGCACCCCAACAGTTCCAGATCTATGTTGCCGACGGCACGGCACCCTGGTGAGGCATTATATAGTCTATTATATAGAGCCTCCTGTAGCGCTCTCTGGCACACCGTGTGGGATCAGTCTTTGACTGAAGGTGCTCCTCTGCGTCATAACCATGGCATGCAGAGGGTGGGTGACGTTGTCCATAATGGCCAGCAGCTTGGCCAGGATCCGTCTCTCCGCCACCTCCTCTAGAGTGTCAAGGCTTATCCCCAGGACAGAGCTAGCCTTCCTGATCAGCTTATTTACCCGAGAAGCATCACTGGCTTTTATGTTGGCTCCCCAGCACACCACTGCAAAAAACCACAGACTGGTAGAAGGTATGCAGTAGTTTACTGCACACTTTGAAGGACCTGAGCCTCCTCAGAAAGTAGAGTCGGCTCTGGCCCTTTTAGTACAGGGCCCCGGTGTTACCAGCCCATTCCAGCTTATTGTCCATATGGACTCCCAGGAACCATATGGACCCAACCATTTCCACATCCATCCCCTGTATAGGGACTGCAGTCAGTTGTACCTTGGTTCTCCTGAAGTCCACCACCATCTCCTTTGTTTTGCTGATGTTGAGCTGAAGGTGGTTCTGCTCACACCACAACACAAAGTCACTGATTGTGCTCCTGTACTCCTCCTCCTGCCCACCCCTGATGCACCCTACAAATGCGGAGTCATCCGAGAATTTCTGTAGGTGGCATGTTTCAGAATTATATCTGAAGTCCGAGGTGTAGAGGGTGAACAGGAAGGGGGCCCCTGTGTTACTCACTGCCCGTTATGACACACAGCTCTGTAGTCGCACAAATTGTGGCCTACCGGTCAGGTTGTCCGTGACCCAGGAGACTAAGGGTACTTCCACTTTCATCCTCTTCATCTTCTCACCCAGTAGCAGGGGCTGAATGGTATTGAAGGCACTGGAGAAGTAAAAAAACATAACCCTCACAGTGCAACCTGCGTTGTCCAGGTGAGAGTAAGCCCTCTGCAGAAGGTAGATGATTGCATCATCCACCCCGATGATGCGCTGGTATGCAAACTGCAGGGGGTCCAGTGATGTACACACCAGGGGTCTGAGGTGAGCGAGGACTAACCTTTCCAGGGTCTTCATGATGTGGGATGTTAGCGCTACAGGTCTGAAGTCATTCAGGACAGTGGGGTGTGCCTTCTTGGGCACTGGGTCGAGGCAGGATGTTTTCCACAGCACAGGGATCCTTTCTAGGCTCAGGCTAAGGTTGAAGAGACGCTGGAGTATTCCACACAGTTGGTCAGCACAGACCCTAAGCACCCTTGGGCTGATGCCATCAGGGCCCGCCGATTTCCACTGATGTAGTCTCTCCAGCTCTCTCTTCACTTGGTTGGTGGTGAAAGCCAGCCCAGGTGGGGAGGTGGGGGGAAGGGGGGTGTTGAGGATCAGTCCAGGGGGAGCAGGCATGGAGGTGGGGTCGCTGATTTTCCTCACAACAGCAAAGGTGTTGTGAGGAAAGTGGGGGTGGGACAGCCGTGAGGGTGTGTGGCCTGGGGAGCTGGAAGGGAGGTGGACAGGGCCAGTATCAAACCTGTTGGTTCTGTCCTGGGTCCCCTCCGTCTGCCCACTGTTTGACATTTTGAAGCCAGTGATATTTCTCATACCCTTCCACACCTCTCTCACCTGGCTCTGCCTCAGCTTGTCCTCCATCTTCTCCTTATACCCTCTCTTCCCCTCAGCAATCCGCAACTTCAGCTCCCTCTGGACGCATTTCAATTTGTCCTTGTCCCTCTCCTTGAAGGCCCTCTTCTTCTCATTCAGCAGGGCCTTCAGGTCGCTGGTGACCCAGGGTTTATTATTTGGAAAACAGCGTACCTTCCTGGTGGGTACAGTGTTGTCTACACAAAAATTAATATAGTCCGTTATGCAGTCAGTAAGTCCATCGATGTCCTCCACATGAGCCTCACAGAGCACATCCCAGTCTGTTGTTTCAAAGCAGTTCTGTAGGGCCTCATTCGCCTCCGAGGACCATCTCCTAATGGTCCTAGTGGTCGCAGGCTGCTGTTGGACCAAAGGCCTGTAGAGTGGAGTGAGGTGGACAAGGTTGTGATCCGATCGACCGAGGGGAGGGAGTGCATTGGAGTTGTATGTGTCCTTCACATTAGCATATAACAAGTCCAGAGTTTTATTATTCCTGGTTGGACACTTCACGAACTGTTTGAACGTGGGCAGCGTTGAAGAGAAAGATGCATGGTTAAAATCCCCCGAAATGGCAAAGAAAGCACTGGGATGCGCTGTCTGTAACCTAGCGATAACAGAGTGGATGACGTCACATGCTGTCTTTGCGTCTTCGGAGGGTGGGATGTAAACAATAACAGCAATGGCCGCCGTGAATTCCCTCGGCAAATAGTAGGATCTCAGGCTAACGGCTAACAGCTCAATGTCCGGGCTTCAAAACTCTTCCTTAAGAGTAATATGGCTCGGATTACACCATCTGGATATACTGTCTCCGTTCATACAGCCAGCTGGGTTCTCAGTACATTCCAAGGACGAAGAAAGAACTCTCCAGGAAAAAGAAAGATGGAGGTGTATGTTTCATGATTAACTCATGGTGTGATTGTGATAACGTACAGGAAATCAAGTCCTTATGCTACCCCAATCTGGAATACCTTACTATCAAACGCTAACCGCATTACCTTCGGTCATCGTCAAAGCCGTGTGAAAAATATGGTTAATTATGTAATCAAAGGACCATGAATCTTGAGGTTTGAATACTGGGTTTAGACTGGTAACAACCACCACAGGGTATCCAATCAGAATACGTGAAACAGGATGTCCAGTTGTGAAGTTTAATATCCGTTCACAAACACATACACTACCACTCTTCCTGATTATAACTGTGTTTCTGTAAAGAAAGGAAAAACTTAAGCTAATGTACATACTAGAAACATACTAGTAGCTACAAATTATTCTAATCCAGCAAAGACTAGACAAATAAACAATAAATGCTTACTTTATCCACATTGTGCATTAACGTAATATGCAATCTTGAATTACAAATGAAAAGCATCAAAATAATGCTAACAATTGGAAGCATGCTAAGTTTCGCTAACTAGCATAGTAAATACAATGTATTTCTTATGGACATGCTAACACGAATTCTAATGCTATCAGGATTGTAAGAGCTAACTAATTAGCTAAACAACTGCTGGCAAAGGTAAGTATTTAGATTTATTGGCTACAAATTAGCAACAGAAAAGGTGGCACTTACAGTTAGTCACATCAGAATTAGTCATTATCACAAGAACTAAAGAGCAGGAGGAGAATGACCGCTGACCATCGACATGGAACATAACTGACTCTCCCGCTAGGTTTCTGTGTTAAACCCACAGGAATACTGGCTTATGATTGGCCAATAGTTAATAATGATTGACATAACTTCATTCTAATGAAACTAAATATAACTGAACTAGAGTTGAGCTGGCAGTTTTTACACCGTGTATATTCCCCCTCAAGCTGACACTGCGACAGTGAACTACTCTGGTCTTTGATGCAAACAGGTAACTGCATATCCTGAGGCAGCATTTATTGTAGCTGGGGACTTTAATAAAGCAAACCTTAGGAAAACGCTACTTTTATCAACACATCGCTTGTGCTACTCGCTCTTAAAAAATTTGAGGCGATTGCTACTCCCCCTTCCAAGGGAAGGCTACAAGGCCCTCCACCGCCCTCCCTTTGGCAAATCAAATCAGACCTCCATTCTGCTCCTCCCTTCCTATAGGCAGAAACTTTAACAGGAAGTACCCATGGTAAGGACTATTCAACGTTGGTCTGACCAATTGGATTGTTTTGATCACTTTCCGAGTTGCTCAGAGAATAACAAGTCCAGCTATGCCCTCTGTAAAGCAATCAAACAGGCAAAATGACAGAACAGAGACAAAGTGGAGTCGCAATTCAACGGCTCAGACACAAGACGTATGTGTCAGGGACTCCAGACAATAACGGGTTATGAAGGGAAAATCCAGCCACGTCACAGACTCCGACGCCTTGCTCCCGGACAAGCTAAACACCTTCTTCGCCCACTTTGAGGAAAACACAGTGTCGCCGCCGCGGGCAACCGCCGCTCACGAAGACTCTGACCTATCGTTCTCTGTGGCTTACGTGAAGAAGACATTTAAGCATGTTAACCCTCTCAAGGCTGTTGGCCCAGATGGCATCCCTAGCCTTGTCCTCAAAGATGCGTAGACTAGCTTACTGGAGTCTTTATAGATATTAAATATCTCCCAAACCCAGTCTGTTGTCCCCATTTGCTTCAAGATGTCTACCATTGTTCCTGTACCCAAGAAAGCGAAGGCAACTGAACTAAATTACTATTGCCCCAAAGCACTCACTTCTGTCATCCTGAAGTGTTTTGAGAGGCTAGTTTAGGATCATATCACCTCCACTTTACCCGACACCCTAGACCCACTACAATTTGCATACCATCCCAAAATATCCATGGATGATGTAATCGCCATCACACTGCACACTGCCCTAACCCATCTGTACAAGAGGAATACCTAAGTAATAAAGCTGTTCATCGACTACAGCTCAGTCTTCAACACCATAGTGCCCTCCAATCTCATAACTGGGTCTGAACCCCGCCCTGTGCAAATGGGTCCAGGACTTCCGGACAGGCCGCTCCCACATGGTGGAGGTAGGCAACAACACCTCCGCTAAACTGATCCTCAACAAGGGGGCCCAACAAGGGTGCATTTTTAGCCCGCTTCTGTACTTCCTGTCACCCATGACTGCGTGGCCAGGCACGTCTCCAACTCATTTATCAAGTTTGCGGACTACACAACAGTGGTAAGCCTGATCACCAACATGATGAGACAGCCTACAGGGAGGAGGTGAGGGCCCTGGTGGAGTGGTGCCAGGAAAATAACCTCTCCTTCAAGGTGAATAAAACTAATGAGCTGATCGTGGACTTCTGGTGAGGGAGCACACCCCCATCCACATCAATGGAACCGCAGTGGAGTGCACATCATTGGCAAACTGAAATAGTCCATCCAAACACACAGTGGGGTGAAACAGGCACAACAGCAATGCTCTCCAGAGGGTGGTGTTGTCATCCCAACGCACCACCGGGCGCAGCTGGGGTACACTGCCTGCCCTGCAGGACATCAACAGCACCCAGTGCCACAGGAAGGCCAAGAAGATCATCAAGGAACTCAGCCACCCGATCTTCTGCCTGTTCACCCCGCTTCCATCTAGAAGGTGGAGACAGTACAGGTGAATCAAAGCTGGGACAGGGACACTGAAAAACAGCCTCTATTTCCAGTCCATCAGACTGTTAAATAGCCGTCCACCGTCCAGTACCCTGCCCTGAACTTTTGCTACACCGTGATAACATCTGCTAAATATGTGTATGTGACTAATACATTTTGATTTGATTTGAGAGGCCAGAGGGGCTCATAACCAAACAATGGGTTCTCTCTCTCACTCTCTCTCTCTCTCAAGTTGTGTTTGAATGTTAGTTAGGCACTATTGAGACGGTCACATTTCAGTGAAGCTCTCATCCTTAGTATATGTCGCCCAAGCAAGAATCGAACCCACGACCTTGCTGTTGCAAGCACCATTCTCCACCCAAGCTATCAAGCACCATTCTCCACCCAAGCTATCAAGCACCATTCTCCACCCAAGCTATCAAGCACCATTCTCCACCCAAGCTATCAAGCACCATTCTCCACCCAAGCTATCCAGCACCCTTCTCCACCCAAGCTATCAAGCACCATTCTCCACCCAAGATATCAAGCACCATTCTCCACCCAGGCTATCAAGCACCATTCTCCACCCAAGCTATCAAGCCACTGCTACTGCTGTTTGTTGCTCTTGCCACTATACAGCATGTCATCAAGCTGGAGACGGATGGGGATGTTTGAACATCGTAGTATTTTACAGCTAATCAATAAGAACCCTCCTCCCCTCCTTGCTAATGGTTGTGTGAAGGTTATCAGAGTCTGTCTTCATTCATTAAAAGCCACTCACAGCTGAGAATAGGGAGGAGGGGGTGGTGATTGGGTGTGTTTGTAAGTTTAAATAAATCGCTTACGAGAGGACACATTCAATTAGTTATTTCATTATACCCCTAGGTGTAATCAATTGGCAAACCCGATAACAAAGCCACATCAATTTGCCGGGCCGCTCCGGCAGACATTTCTCCAAATGATTGAAGAGCACCTCTGTTGTGTGATGCTTCCAATGAGTCCTTCTCTCTGCTCTGCTCAGAACTAAGTGGAGATGGAAGTTTAGCAGCAACCAGTATCACAACATCTGGGTTTTCAAATGATGTAAGGATTTAAGGTAAATCTAGTTTTCAAAGAATGACATTGAGGTTTCTAGGTTATTTGTAATTTCACTGTGAGAAAGATCTCTCTCTCTCTCTCTCTCTCTCTCTCTCTCTCTCTCTCTCTCTCTCTCTCTCTCTCTCTCTCTCTCTCTCTCTCTCCCCCCTCACCCATAGAGTGATATATGGCAGAGTAGAAGCCTTTCTCTTTCTTTCTCTCATCCCCTCTGTTTCTCCCCATGCACACTGCAGCGTAGATAAACAATGTGTGAATGACAGTCTCTCATCACTCAGGAGGCTACATTTCTGGCCCTGACCTGATAACATCAAGTGTGCGTGTCACCTGCCAAGTGCCTTCTGTCACACTTCAATGGCAACCCAACAGCCAGAGTGTGGGCAAGGTGGTGTGTGTTTATGTATGTGTGTGTGTGTGTGTATGCTTGTGCATGGGGGTTTATGTGTGCATGTTGGCATGCAAGTACAGACCTTTGTAGGCTTGAGTGATGGTGAACGTGGCGATGGAGGGTTGTGGAGGTATGCCAGGAAACTGAGAAGAAGGGGGAGGGGGAGGTGTAACGACCCAAGTGAGAAGGACTTGTGCAGGCACTGTGAAACTATCTAATTTTGTAGGCTATGCTAGTCTCATTCTCATGTTCAGAATGGACATGGTGATCCGGGAACACAATTATTTTCACCTATAAAAGGCAACATATGCCAAGATCATAAAAGTTCTTATTGGACAGTAATTTATTAAAGCAAGTCGTAGAAATGGAGATAGGTAGGGCACATAGCTTCAATATAAAGGTGCCTTTCTGCCTCTCATTACGGGCCTAAACGCCAGGAGAATTCAATAGCACACTGTCTGGATGTAAAGTGAAGGGGAAGAGCAGAGTAGGAGATGTATTTTCTTTATGGGGATCATGGTTGAAATGGGATGTTAATCCATAAAACCTTCTATGGCCCGTCGTATCAGACATTTAGGAACAAAGTGTCCACTGTCCACGGTGTGTGTGAGAATGTGTGCATGTTTGGATGTCAGTGTGTGTGTGTGTGTGTGTGTGTGCTAGTTTGTGTTCTAATTACTAGTAATCAGCCATCAGAGTTAAAGAATCCCCCAGACCATTGTCATAATCTGTCCCACAATCACAACCTTTTTGAACTCTGAACTCCTCACCCTCATGTGTCCATTGGTTGCCTCTGCATCTGTGGGCATCTCTTCCAAACGGCAAGAATCTCAAACTTCAATGAGGAGCTTGAGGAACGTACCCTACACAGATACAATCTGTATTCAAGACTGGATTGGATTGGAATTGGCGTGTTCTCCAATATTGGCGAGCGATCTAATTGTGTTTGTGTGTGTGTGTGTTACTGTGTGTGTGTGACTGTATGTGTGTGACTGTGTGTGTGTGACTGTGTGTGTGTGACTGTGTGTGTGTGACTGTGTGTGTGTGACTGTGTGTGTGACTGTGTGTGTGTGACTGTGTGTGTGTGACTGTGTGTGTGACTGTGTGTGTGTGACTGTGTGTGTGTGACTGTGTGTGTGTGACTGTGTGTGACTGTGTGTGTGTGACTGTGTGTGACTGTGTGTGTGTTACTGTGTGTGTGTGACTGTGTGTGTGTGACTGTGTGTGTGTGACTGTGTGTGTGTGACTGTGTGTGACTGTGTGTGTGTGACTGTGTGTGTGTGTGACTGTGTGTGACTGGGTGTGTGTGACTGTGTGTGTGTGACTGTGTGTGTGACTGTGTATGTGTGACTGTGTGTGTGACTGTGTGTGTGTGACTGTGTGTGTGTGACTGTGTGTGTGACTGTGTGTGTGTGACTGTGTGTGTGTGACTGTGTGTGACTGTGTGTGTGACTGTGTGTGTGTGACTGTGTGTGTGACTGTGTGTGACTGTGTGTGACTGTGTGTGTGTGACTGTGTGTGACTGTGTGTGTGTGACTGTGTGTGTGGGACTGTGTGTGTGTGACTGTGTGTGTGTGACTGTGTGTGACTGTGTGTGTGTGACTGTGTGTGACTGTGTGTGACTGTGTGTGTTTATTAAACATGTGTAAATCAGTGTAGAGCTTTAATGCACCAGTGAATGAGCAGTAATACAGCGTCAGTCTGATCCACACAATGGGGAATGATGTGGATTAGCCAATGGGGAGCAGATTGTATTGAGGAGCTTATCAGCATCTTCTCATTATCTAATACAGTAGGTGGAGGGGAGCTAATTGTGTCGGCGCATGGTTTGACACAGAACAATGGTTTCCTATGTACCACGGTTTATCTGTGGAGGAGGAAGGAGTGATAAAGGATGCGTGCCATTGTCTGGGTTTATTGTAATGGTAAAATACAGGATTTGTTTATTTAAACGATTGTAAATGACTGTGGTTATTCTAGATAAATACCAACACAAATGAAGGAGAACAAACAAAACAAAAGCAGGAAACAGACCATTGTGTCTGGCTGGCTGGAGGGGAGGGGCTTATCTACTGCACAGTGTGTGCTTGATGATGTGATCTGTGAGTGTGTTTGGTCGTTCATACTGGCTAGACAAGGAAACTGGAGACAGAAAGGTAGGACAAACACACTAACACAAACAATGACGGCCTGTATTGAAGATATACAAATGGTACGCTTCGCCCCCATCCCTCTCTCTCCTTCACTCTCTCTCTCTCTCTCTCTCTCTCTCTCTCTCTCTCTCTCTCTCTCTCTCTCTCTCTCTCTCTCTCTCTCTCTCTCTCTCTCTCTCTCTCTCTCTCTCTCTCTCTCTCTCTCTCTCTCTCTCTCTCTCTCTCTCTCTCTCTCTCTCTCTCCTTCTCTCTCTCTCTCTCTCTCTCTCCTTCTCTCTCTCTCTCTCTCTCTCTCTCTCTCTCCTTCTCTCTCTCTATCTCTCTCCTTCTCTCTCTCTTTTATGAAATCCCCCCCCCGGGGATCAATAAAGTACCTATCTATCCATCTATCTATCTCTCTCTCTCTCTCTCTCCTTCTCTCTCTCTCTCTCTCTCTCTCTCTCCTTTTCTTCTTTTATTTCCCAGTTAAGGAGGAATGACGTGCCGGCCCATTGAGACAATGATGATAATGATAGTCCTTTACAGGGTTAAGTCATTTAGCCCATGAGTGGCAATCACAGATCTACCATTGTGAAGACCTTCACTATCTAGGGACCTGATTACCTTGACCTTGTCTGACCCCATGGCTGTACATTCAGATGAAGAGAGATACAGAGCCATAGAAGGAAAAGGTAAGCAGGGAAAATCTCTTTAACAAAGGGGCTTAATCTAAACCCTGACCCCTTCTCCCTAACCTTTTGATGCCACAGGCACAGACACACAGACAACACAAATATTATATGATTTTCCATCTGACGGTGTTAAATCAACGTGAAAAACTGATTGGATTTGCAAAAAGCCATAAACGTACATGAATTTCTGGAAATGTTGTGGGTTTCTTTTCACCCTTTCCAATGACATAGTTAGAATTTTGGTTGATTTCACTTTAAATTCACATTAGTTGACAACTCAATCAAATATAAATCAAACTGAACTGAATTGATGTCTGTGCCCAGCAGTAGCGGCTTGTCAATAGAGGGCGCTGGGGCGCCGCCCCCATCAAAATTCCAGAAATTTACATGTATACAAAAATGATATAAAATAGATTACTCATACGATGTGCCGGCTGGTAGTAAGAGCCTCAGCATTTAATAAAAACTGTCTTTAATCGGTTAACTATTTAGTATTTTATATGTTTTTCAATATGTTTCATGCGGTTTCATGGGCGAGGGACGCCGGACAAATGGATGTCTATCTGAGTCCATAAATCTTCGGGCAGCATGTGACCTGAAGCTGGTCTCTAATTGGTTTCTTAAAGATCAGGGACGCAGGTCGCTGCGTCCCTGGCTAATCAGAATTGGATACATGTTATTTTATCCAATCTGATTGGTTCTCGCCACCTGTCATTCAACTTTACGCTCTTGGCCACTACTACGAGTGCGCGGACGACACCGACACACCGTCACTCCGAGTCGCCACAACCTTGCTAGGCTGATCACTGTCGTAGAGATAAATGGCAGCAGTTAAACCAAATTCTGTAATTCATTTACAAAAAAATCCTTTCACAAGGCGTTCGTTGGAAGAAAAAAAAAGGATAAAGGATCTCGGACCGGACCAACCCGATTTACAAATCCAGCAGCAGGTCAGTGACAGAGGACGAAGCTACGAAGCTACACAAGCGCGAGCTTCACCCGCGCTTGTTATGAGAAACGGAGGTGGCTGGCTGGATGTAATGTTATTAATGCCCTTTTTTGCTTTCCCTGTCTTTTATTTCAAAGTGTCGGCACTGAAGTTTTGTGGACAACAACGGGGGTAAGGTCATGACAGTAGCCGCAGCCATCTTGATAATAGCATGAAACTAACGTTTTTGGGCAGAGTTAGCATTGCTGAACAACTAGATGAAGGCTACAGGATTGGCATTAGAAGGCACAACGAAGAGGTGACAAAAAATCGACACATACTGTCCAGGATAATAGACTGTGTGAAATGTTGTGGAGCCTTTGAGTTCGAGTTGGCTTTACGTGGCCATGATGAGAGTGAGAGCTTAGATAACCACGGTATATTTCGCGGGTTGGTGGATTTTGTTGCCTCTCTTGATGGAGCATTGAAAGAGCACCTTGACAGTGCTACTGTATTTAAGGGAACGTCAACAACTATACAGAACGAGCTACTGGACTGTATGTTGTCTGTTACAAGAGAAGAAATCATCAAAGAAGTCCAGACAAGTGATTTTTTATCAATCCAGGCAGATGAAACAAGAGATATTGCCACACAGTCCCAACTTGTGCTTGTGCTGCGCTACATCGACGACAAAAATGACGTGCAGGAAAGATTTTTTGAGATCATCCCTCTGCAGTCAGCTACAGCTGAGTCCATTGCTACTGCACTAAAAGAGCGTCTTGCTTCTATCCTTCCTGAGGATCAGAAAAGTAAGCTTGTGTGCCAGGCATATGATGGGGCCAGCGTGATGAGGGGTGCAAATGCAGGTGTTCAGAGGAAAATACAAGATGTCTACCCAAATGCCCACTACATCCACTGCTACGCACATCAGCTCAACCTGATAACGCAGCAGGCCACCTCTCACATATCCAAGGTGAGAATTTATTTTTCTAGCATTGGTGGATTTGCCAGCTTTTTTTCCAAGTCACCCAAGGGGACATGTTTTCTGGATAAAGTGGTTGCCCATAGACTGCCTGAATACTGTCAGAGAAGCAGGAGCCCTGGCCATGCTACATGCCCTGGCCATGCCCTGGCCACATTTAGACTTCCTCTATGCCAAGCTCCAGAAGAAGAACATTGATTCGGTCCATATCAAAGTGAGCATCCAACAGTTCCAACAGGAAATACAAAAGATCAGGAAACTGTATTCCTGAGGCGCCGGGCGCTCAGTCCAGAAGACCGTGAAAGGATTGCAGCAGAGGTGAGTTTGTTATAGAAATCAGTCAAAATACCATTTTACATCATTGTTGTGCTGCAGAGATGTCCTGCCCACCTATCATATTCTACAGGCTCAAGAATTTTTGTTTTTGTTTGGTATAAATCCTTACAAAAATCATAATTTTAATATTATACAACAGCATCCCAAAAATAATAAATTGGCAACATAAAAATAAATGATCAAATGAAAAATGAAGACACCAAAGACTACTGTCTTGTATGCGACAACAACTCAAATGGCTCTATTTTTATTTTGAAAGCGTACCCGATGCTCAGTGGAAGCAAGCTGAAGACAGAGCTCAGTCTCATCTACAGCAAGGAAGAGCTCAAAGCCTGCCGTGGTGCTGTGGACCTATTCCAGCTGTTTATGGAGAAGAATCTCGAAGAAGTCTTTTCCGAAACTGTGACTCTCCTAAAAGTTCTCATTACCACACCCATGACCACAGCTGAAGCTGAGAGGTGCTTCTCAACCTTGAAAAGAAAAACAACTTTTCTCAGAAACACCATGACCAAGGAGAGGCTGAATGCACTGGCATTGCTGTCTATTGAAAAATAGACTTGTTACTGAGATGATTGACTTGAATCAGAGAGTCATTGAGAAATCTGTTGGCCAGAAAGAAAGGAGAGCAAAATGTATGTTCAAGTAGTCAACATGCTACTCTGTTGTTGCTGTTTGTTTTTTTTTTTTTTTTTCCCATTCAGTTATATGTGGGAAAGGAATGTGTAAAAAGATAAAAGTGCAGACACTGTTTTCTCTTTAATGCTTGAATTTATACTTTTATTTGTCTGTATAATAAAAATTTGTTATAAAAAATAAAAAAAAGTAGTCAACATGCTTTTTTGTACTGCATGCGCCCCCCCCAAAATAATTATCACCAGCCGCCGCCACTGGTGCCCAGTCGAAACAAACTTCACTCATGCCCCACAACAGTAGTCAGATGCTAATCAAATACCCTTTTGCAAGAGATACTCACTTATCCTCTGATGGTATGTACTGGGATCATCATATTCCCTGTGATAAAGAGGCATTTACTTCCCAGATGAGAGGCTCTGCCATATTCTCCAGGTGGACCACAGAGCAGACCGCAGTGCACCTCCTGCCTCTTCCACATCACTCCAGTAAACAATCACAGCAACTGACTGATAGAAGGTATGAGTAAAACCCTAAGGATGACAACTGAGATATAGAGCATAGTACAAACTACTTTCTGATTCAGTTAACACTGAGATATAGAGCATGGTACAAACTACTTTCTGATTCTGCATAACTATGTACTCCAACAAGTAGCAAAATAGAACATGTTTGTCGAACAATGTCAATATGGTATATACTATACTGTAAAAATGGGAAACCCTGGTGCAGGTTTCCAAATGGTAAAATATCTCTCCCAGTCTAGATGACATTTAAGCAATAATACTATAGGCCATAGTCTATATGAATAGAACTAACGACCAGAGAATGCCTAAAATTGCACTTAACAACCAGTGTTCTTGAATGTAGCATCCCGTTTTGTTGTGTATGGTTTGGGAAATAATCGTTATTTTTAACGCTGGTAACCCATTGTATAAAAGCAATAGTACAAATAGTACACTCAAGTCCATGTGTTATGACATTTTTATTATGGCTCTGATTTGGTCATGAAGCAGAGTGGTGTAGAGCAATACAGCCATGATAAAAAATGTCAGAACACATGGACTTGACTGTACTTTTGCTTTTAGACAAAGAGTTACCAGCGTACTGGCTGGCTTGCTAGCTAACGTTACGTGTATGATCTGTGTAGTAATGTTATTCCTCTCTCAGAGTCATTTGCATTGCTAGTTATAGCCTATCTTTAGCTAGCTAGCCAGCATCTAACCTAGCTAGTTGGTTAGCTTTAGCTACCTGTAGATTAATGCAGGGTAGTAACATTATGAATTGGGGTTATGATTCCTTGTTTAGCTAGCTAGCTAGCTACATGTCTAAACAAACTCCACTATGCAAGTAACCATTTCACTGTACCGTTTACACCTTCTAACAAGCTAGAAACTTACCATAAACTTTGTTTAGAAAGTTGTTTGGTTTGCTAGATTGACATATACTATATATACATATACATATACATATACTACATTTAATTTTAAACGTATGGGTTTATTGGTGTTAAAATGCACCAGTTATGCTATTTTGGACCCCAGACTGCTAATGTCATGCAGCCTGTCATTTTTGTGTTTATACTTTTTCATAACGACAACGACAATTTTGATGTCAGACGACAATAGAATAATAGTTTAGCTCATGGCCCCACATGTGAATCCTTAAAGAGATGGGTGGGGCTAAGGCTTAAGAGGGTGTGAACGATACTGAATGGGTGTAGAAAAAGAAGAGCTCTCCAGTAAGTGTCCCAAAACAATCAAGGTCAGAAGTGGGGTTACAAGTTTGTCAACTTTCAAAGCAGAAATACTTTCCCATTTGTTCCTCAACTGCAGTGTATGATACACGATTTTCTAGCTCTGAGTCTCAAATTTTACTACATAAGATCGAATCGAAGCGGTCGGTCAGAAATGGTTCCTATGGAGGCTCCTCTCCCCTTGCTAGCTAGACAACTACATAGCTAACACAATGACTGCAGACTAAAGCTGGAAAGACGGCAAACGAGCTGCATTTAATTTCATTTTACATGCTTTTCTATTGACATTTCTTTGTATATATCCATAAAAATTATGCTGATTCATGATTTCGACTGGATGGTCTACTGAGAAAAGCTGCCTGTCTGTCTGGTCCCAACTCCCGACACACACATTATTATGGGACACAGTGGAGATTGAATTTCAATATTGCAACAATGTTGCAAATGTCGGAGATAATGTCTAGATGATTTTTACAGTGGAGATCAAGTTTATAAATTGCATGGCTGCGCAGATGAGACAGTGGATCTGTAAACGTATTGGTAGTAGTAGTACGTTGCTAGGTAACAACGTAAATTAGGTAACGACGTAAATGACTTTCATGTGTGCCTTTAGTAGTGTTCAATCACTTATTGACGTACACCTTGTAAAGGTTGTAGCCAGGCTAGTCAGGCTGCTCAACATCTACATGTGGCCAGGGCCTCTGATCACACAGGTAGACTGTCCAGAATGCAGAGGAGACTATAACTGTAATTCCTTGTTTGCAGTGGAATCAATGACGTATTGATCACAGAGTAATTATATAATCATATTGATATTTATTTAATTTCCTTACATTCATTTTCTCTCTAAGAACTCTAGTTCACCTTGATTAGTGTGCATGATCGTATGAGCTGGTATTTTAGAGGTAAACAATGTTAAATAATATAATTACATTTTATACATAATAGCTTTTAATTGGGAAAGATTTCAAGTTCATCTGTGTTCTCATTGCATTAGATACAGTATGTTCATTCTGAAAAGAGTGTATAGCGGATAAATTATTTGAAGTCCAGCAATGAACTTCATTAGTCACAGACATGCACACATGAACACAGACACACCCACATCCCCATACAGTATAATTGTGCATGTGTGAACACACATGTGAGCATGCAAACATACACACACACACACACACACTCACAGACGCACACTCGCACACACACACGCACGCACACACACACACACACACACACACACACACACACACACACACACACACACACACCTACACACACACACACACACACACACACACACACACACACACACACACACACACACACACACACACACACACACACACACACACACACACACACACACACACACACACACACACACATACACACACAGCCCTTGGACATGTCTCATTAAATTCAGGTGAGCAGATTAATTAAAACGTTATTTAAATCCCTCAGGACTGTAATCTGCACCCCTCGTGTGCCTGTCACACACACGCATGCACACACAGACACACACAAACATACACACACACACAAGAAAACTGCATTGGAAGGAGTCGTATTAGAAGAATTTTCAGGTAAGCAGAAGCCTGGGTGTGACCTGGGTGTGACCTGGATGTGACCTGGGTGTGACCTGTATACACAAGGTCACCAACGGGGCAGTCACCACAACTCTGGAATACACTACTGGTAATACAATAGGAAACACCTCCACATTCCAAAATCTGTCGTTCCGCCCCTGAACAAGGCAGTTAACCCACTGTTCCTAGGTCGTCATTGTAAATAAGAATTTGTTCTTAACTGACTTGCCTAGTAAAATAAAGGTTAAATAAAAAATATCAATACAGTGCAATCTACCTCTACCAATGTCTGTTCTCTCCAATGCTTTACATTCAAACAAGAGTTGTGAACAGTTCTCAATTTGCAACCCTTGTTTCCTCCAGACTCTCCCTTCTGTGTCTCAGAGTTGACCTTGTGTGTCCCTACTCCCTACTCCCTTCCTCCCCCACTCTCCTACACCCACCTTACCCTCCCTTCCCAGCTCCTACACCCCTGCACAACCACAGCCCTGACCTTCAGTGGACCTGTAATTGGTGTGCCAGGGGTACGCTTTGTTAGCCTCGTGTAATTTCTGCAATAACATTACTGATTGCCTGACACTGTCCTACACTGTGAGCCGCTCCGCCATGCTACACTGAGGATAAATCAGAGAGGAACTAGAGCTAGGAGGAGTGGTCACCCACCATGGGGCTATCTAACGACTCAGAGGAATTTTGCCACATTCAATTCACAAAAATGTAGCTTGGTTTTCATTTGATAACAGGGATGTAGATGGTTTTCATTTGATAACAGAGACGTAGATGGTTTTCATTTGATAACAGAGACGTAGATGAGGCGTTTATGTTCAACTCAATGTTTGTCTCTTTTATGTTTTTATCTCGTTGTTCTTTCAAAAAGTGACACACACCTCTGCAATACAATGAATCCAACATTGAAAAGGTGTGGTTTGGTACAAGCTTTCAGGGTGAAATCATAAAAGACATAGTGAGAGAGAGATAGTGAGCAAATGTTTTTTCATCATTTATAGATTTTTTTTTTTACCACGTTTGCTTTTTGACAGTTACTGATGATGAACAATGAACAATGATTATTAAGTAAAGAAAATGTCTTGTAGTCTAGGGTAAGTAACTTAATCCTCATTATGATTTAAGAGGTGAAAGAGAATATAAAAATCCTAACAATTTTCAGAGTATGTTCTCAGTCTGCCGACCCAACCCAGTGAACAGGCTCTGAACAGGATATGAGAAAGAGAGAAAGAGAGAGAAAATAATGAAAAGGAAAGCATCGCTGCTGCGTGCTGCGAGGCCCCTACCTGACCTTCACCCGGGTGCAGAGGCAAATTGCATTAGAGAATGACATGTCATTCATCTGGGCTGTACTTGGAGGATCATTTAGCTAATTTAATGATTAATAAGTTTAACACCTCTTAATAATTTCGTTTGGCCCCCTCGTGATTGAAATCGCGGCGAGTGAGCTGCGTGCGCGGTGCACGGAGGGAGGCAGATGAGATGAGCTTGGCTGTCTGTCTGGATGTTGAAGGGAGAGAGAGGACGTAGGGAGAGCGAGAAAGAGTGAGAGAGAGAGAGCTAGAGAGAGAGAGAGAGAGAGAGAGAGAGAGAGAGAGAGAGAGAGAGAGAGAGAGAGCTAGAGAGAGAGAGAGAGAGAGAGAGAGAGAGAGAGAGCTAGAGAGAGAGAGAGAGCTAGAGAGAGAGAGAGAGCTAGAGAGAGAGAGAGAGCTAGAGAGAGAGAGAGAGAGCTAGAGAGAGAGAGAGAGAGAGCTAGAGAGAGAGAGAGAGAGATAGAGAGAGAGAGAGAGAGAGAGAGAGAGAGAGAGAGAGAGAGAGAGAGAGAGAGAGAGAGAGGAGAAGAAACTCCCGGAGGATGGTAGATCAGTCTATTACCACCCTGACCTTTTCCCTCCTCTGGAGCCACCATTAGAGGGGAAATGTGAAAGTAAAGCATTGATTAACACAGTTATCCAGTCACCTAGAAGAAAGAGAAGGGAAAATTCCCTGCATTATTAATGTAAGGCTTTGTGTTAAGTGGAGAGCCGTGGCGATCCTCTGTTTTATATGGGATGTATAGTGAGAACTCACACAGGCAATAGAGAGGGGATTCAAATAGAAGAGGACTGCTGTGATATTTACTTTAAACCATGGAGGGAAAAGGCTGTTGATACACGTTTGATGATTACAAAAATGTCCTGAACTGTTTCAGGTCTTGGAAAGTGATGGCCTTGATACCTTCATCTGCGTGTAAAGATGAACTACGCGGTGGGCTCTGGCCTTCTACGAACTCTGTGTTATTGCAAATGACTGTAGAAATGCTGTACGTGCAAACTCTCAGCAGTTTCAAAAGCCTTACAAAATGTAAATGAGTGAAGTTGCATACATGAAACTATTGCATAAATATAATTAATGAAAATGCACGGTCAGGACCTTGTATGATCATTGTGGGACTTTTTCATGTTTCACGTTCGCATTTCACACCGTTTCTTATAATGTCGTATGTATTGTGACATCAGCTTGTGACATCAGCTTGGAACAATCTGTACCGCAGAGTTGTGTGAGATCACCTAACTAGGCCACGGTGCTGGTAAAGAACATGACATTTTTTTATAATATGGTTAATAGTGTCATCCACTGAAACTCATCACAAACTGTCGGTTTGAGGGCAGGTTGGCATTTATTGGGATGACACATGTACTGGAGGCAACTCTACATGGTCTACTAGCTGGCACAGCCACAAAGTCATAAAATCAGTCATAAAATCTAACCTTAACTCTGACCACACTGCTAACCTTATGCCTAACCCTAACCTTAAATGAAGACCCCACCAACAATTATTTTACAATATATAGCCAATTATGTTACTGGCCCATCTAGTACAAAATCGCTCAGCTCTGCCTCCATGACAAGATTCTTCCCAATAAACGTCCACATGCTGTTTGTGGAGCCACTGAGAACAGACCAGGCGAGAGTCTGATACAGGGTGACAGTCAGAATGAGCTGACCACAGCACGTTGACTGATACCTCGTAGGAGGAGAGGAGAATACTGAGCTGAAGGCTGAGATAGTGGTGGAGGTGACACACTCCTCCCGTTCTGTGACACACTCCTCCGGTTGCAGTTCTGGCTCGGCGTTGGTGTCTGTCTCAGATCTTCTACTTTCGGTTCCCAGGGGTTAGTGACTGTGTGATGGCCTACCATGAGGTCCACACTATCAGAGCTACATCAATACAGATTGGCTGGTCTGTTTTGACCTCTGGAATCAAAAAAGGGTTCTAGTATAATTGTAACTTGAGGGGACAGTGATTGCATGTGTCAAAATGGCTCCTTTTTATGATGGGTAAAGGAATGAGTGTGAACATTTCTTCTTAAGATAACTTTCTATTATTTCATAAACTGTTTTACTGTGACACTTGATGCAATAATAAGTACATGAAGTCAAATCCCATGCCAATAGCTACAACAGAGCCTATAATGGCTTCACCAATGAAAACATGCTAAAAGGCACCTTGCAGGCCCTTGGCACCAAACATTCAGATCACAATGCATTATATCAGCAGAAGCTGCAGATGAGTAAAGGACAGAACCATGTACAGCACAGAGTCCAATTCAGATTGAATTGAAATGGGATTTTGCCCCTTCTCACCATACGTCTCACATCTCCTTACAAGCCCACAGAAGCCTATTAGCTTTGACCTTGTCTGTTTGACATTGACTGTCCTTTCCAAACCTCGTCGCCATCTCGGTCTCGATGACCCCAAACGCACAAGGTCAAGACAGACCCACCTACATCTCAATCTCTTCACAGAGACCAGGAGCTTGGTGGTTGGTTGTGTTAACGCACAAGGTCAAGACAGACCCACCTACATCTCAATCTCTTCACAGAGACCAGGAGCTTGGTGGTTGGTTGTGTTAACACACAAGGTCAAGACAGACCCACCTACATCTCAATCTCTTCACAGAGACCAGGAGCTTGGTGGTTTTTTGTGTTAACACACAGGGCTGCCAGAACAGTGGAGGACCTCCAGACAACCTTGGTGGGCCCAGCTCCAATCTACCAATCCGGGATGTGATGCTTATCTCCAGTTTAGCTGGGAAGAGAAGAGAGAACTCCAATTGTGTGGGCCCTATGTTGTCATGGTGGACAAAGAGAGTCTATTAAGTTCATGATTTAAGGGTTTGCAAAGATGAGATGCTGAGATGCTATGTGTCAAAACAAACCAAGCCAGCTGGCACCTGTATGTGTCCACGTATACGCACACATGCTCACATTCCATCTGTCAAGGCATCAGATAACCCTTTCACCATAAACATCTGCTTTACAGCAATGGATCTCTCTCTCCGACTCTCTCTCTCTCTCTCTCTTGTTCTCTCTCTTTTTCTTTCTCACTCACACACACATACGTTTAATGATGCAGAGACAACATCATCTTTATATGATTCTTAAAGCATACTGGCTTCTCAAGGGCTTTTGGTTGCGTGTTGTAAGGTATTGGAAACAAACGAGATCAACAACCATACTTTGGAGTTTTCAGCTTAAACTTTATGAAGCATTTAGCTCTGGATTACTGAACACGCAAGACCAATTCACTTTGAAATCCACCCAAATGTTCTTTTTGTTGGGAGATCAAAAAGCACTGTAGCAATTTTTTTGCAATAAGCTTTCAATGGGTCCCACAGAAATGCAGCTCTGCGGACCTCCGACCTCAGACTTGTCATCTTCAAAACAACCTGGCGTGGCTATGCTCATGCCCATGGAGGGAGGGACGCACCAGAGGGGAAATGGCTGAGAACTCTGTAGTGGTTTTGGTGGGAGACCCTTGTATAGATTGTGTATGCACTTAAAATGCATCTGTGAAACTCAAACCTGTGTAAATGGCTTAAGAAAATAAACATGTCTTCTATTACAAATAAACGTTAGTACGGAATACAGACGCTGATTACCTGGGGAGAAAAATTCATAAACATTTTTTCTTGGAAGCCAGGGGAACTCAGGGGATTCTCACTTTGAGGGTCTTGGACATCAAGGGTGTGTCTGGCCTGTTTATTAAGGCAGGTTCCCAACAACCACAAACCCCTAGCCAAATACCCTTTACTCAACAGGCCAAGCCCCCTAACTCAACAGGGTGCACCTGGAGGACATAGAACCCTGTGTTTAGCTCAGATGAATCTGTAGACCTGTTTTCAACACCTCCTCTCCCCCCTCAGAGTATGCCTGAGCAGGGTCCAGAGAGCATGGCAGAGTTAAGCTCAACAGAGAAAAGCTGTAGTGTTAGAAAGCATAAAGATGATATACACACAGACAAAGACAACACTACAGATAGGTAAACACGCACTCCTTATTGATTAGTGCTGATGACTGTTTAGCTGGGATGATTATTGCTTCTGTAGAAGTGAGTGGTGTTGAAGTGGAAGCTTTTGCAGATTTGATGGCTGTTTATGGGTGTATACGTATATCCAGGTATGTGGTTGGCTGCAGCATTGGCCAGTATGTAGCTACTCATTTGTGTTTTAATTGCTTCATCTCTTCCACCTGTACATGGAAGGGGAGATGGCAAGGTTTCTCCCCTCTCGCTGACGAACACAGCAGGCTTTGAGATGTCAGCCGGTCTCTTTAACGGGCCAGTGACAGCTTCTTCCTGTCACAACTCTGACTTCCTGTACAAACAGAGCCTCATTAAAATCGAGCCTCCCTGGTCTGTGGGCGGGCCTCCTGGTCCTCCCCTCCAATTAAGCGCAGTCAGGGCTGTCGCTGCGACGACTCCCCACTTTGAGTTAAAAAGCAGGCGCTCTGGGGGCTAACGCCGTGTGTCAAAACATAATTATGATTTCACCCGATACCCCTGTCCAAAACTAGAGGGAGGGAAGGAGAGAGGAAGAGAGAGAGAAAGCGAGGGAGAGAGAGAGAGAGAGAGAGAGAGAGAGAGAGAGACCAGAGATGGACTTGTGGGTGGAAGCAGTGGAGGGGATAATGAACAGAGGGATAATGAACTCAGAGGGGCAATGAACTCAGAGGGATAATGAACTCAGAGGGATAATGAGAATATTAATGTGCATGTTGTTCCTCCTCTCCTTTCTCCCTGGGTTTGTCCTACAAATGAACTGCATTATTTATTCTCTGTACATCTGGCCAGGGCAAGGGTGTGTTTCCCACGTGTCTGTTGACGCTTCGCCTCACCGCTCTCCGGAGCTTCGTCTAGCAGCAGGGGTTAGGGTCAACGGTTAAGAAGTCACAGACTGCCGCTGTAAAGGATTCCAGGAGATGACAGAGCCTACACGTATCTATTCACCCTTGCACTCACAAACACAAATGTGGACAAACACACACAGGCCCACATGTGAACTAGTGCATGCAGTTACTATACATATCTCATATGTGAATTCTGGCTCCTGCCAACCCCCAGGTTGAGCGAGGGAGGAGAGGGAAGAGAGGGAGGGTGTGAAGGGTCACAGATTACCCTGATATTAAATCCCCCCCTCCTGTCTGCATCACGTAGCGGCCCAGCATGGTTTCACAGAGGTCCAGTGACCTACCCACAACTCACTGTGAGATCACCACTGCAGCTGACACTCAGTTTCGGCTTGGTAGTTGTCAAGGATGGCTTTCTATGATGCCTGTATGTGAATCATCTTTAGGATAGTTGAAATGGTGAAATGTACCATTAGCTCTCATTCTGAACAATGATTAACATCAGACTGGTACTCAAATATGTGTCAGTTGAGTTTCTGTGTCAGTCTGGAGGTTTGGTTTCCTCATGAAGGACACAGTCCCTTCCCTCCTTTCCTCCCTCCCCCTTCCCCCAGTTTTGCCCTTCCATTCCCCTGCTCTCCTCTCCCTGGTTGGAGTAGGGATGGTGGAGGTGCTGGTTGTTTTCAACAGAAACAGACAGGTGTTCAGGTGTGTGATGTTTGACATGTTCACACAGTGTGTGTTCATCACGGGGAGGAGACATGTTTGACAGGCCTGACTCCCAGGCCATGATTACATTATCTCTGTGTGTGGATCTGAAGGTCAGGGGAGAGAGCCGGCAAACATACAGGCAAACACTGATGCTAGGCTAGGGGTGTGGCAGGAACACTGGGAATAACCTGAACATTAAACATTTCAGTAATTTGTAAAAAATATATTTTGGACTTTAAGTTTCAGATGAGAATCGGATCTCCCTGTTTAGATGAGTGGTTGTTGTTTTGACAAGGAAATGCAAAACAATGTAAATTAACTGAAAAAAATAACTGAAAGTGCACACTCACACATGCTCACGCATGTTTACCATGAGGTTTTTACCACCACAGTAAGGTAAAGATTTGACCTTCAGAGACAACATGATAACATTTTTATTTTGGGCACCAATTACTTTAGTGACACAAAACACTCCTCTTGTGGAGGGATGGAGGAAGGACACTAACACCTTTACCCCTGACCTAACACACCTCTAAATAAATAGCATTGAATCAAGGATCCTAGGTTTGGATTTTGTGTATAAAATGGAGGAGGACCAAATCAAGGTGATTGTTATCACTTCCTCTGTATTGTTAGGCCCTCCCCCTCCCTCCCTCTCTTCATCTGAAAGACCGGGGCACTCCTCTGCCACTGCAGTGACATTAAATGTGACAAGGTTATCACTTCATACACTCACACCTAGCATATGATTTATGAGTAGGACTTTGTGGTGTGTGTGTGAGGCCTCATCCTCCTTTAACAAAGTGTGCTCTCTGAATATGATTGCTGTACCTCCCTCCCTCTCTCTCTCTCTCTCTCTCTCTCTCTACCCTGCAGCCACTCCCCTGCTCTTTGGCTATACAGCAACTCCAAGGGGGATAAGGACAGGACAGGAGCAAAGCATTATCCATTAATACATGACTGAATCACGAGTGATTATATTTGATATTTTAGGTTTCACATATTTAGCTTACTAGCCACTTTAAATGCAAATTTGTAGTGCCTCAAACATGTACACTTCAAGTCTTTATGAGTTCATTAGTACTGAACTGGTAGGAACACTGCAGTAGTGAGAGGTGAGAGAGAGAGAGAGAGAGAGAGAGAGAGAGAGAGAGAGAGAGAGAGAGAGAGAGAGAGAGATAAAGGGAGAGATAAAGGGAGAGATAAAGGGGGAGATAAAGGGAGTGAGATAACGACTGATAGATACAGAGAGAGAGAGATAGAGAGATAGAGATAGGGAGAGAGAGGAGAGCAAACTCGACCAAGCTTCTCCAAGGTTACTGACTGTGGCAGAGGCAGTGGCATTCCTTGTTGCTGCCATCACTTCACTCCCCCACACTGCAGACCTCCCTGTGTCAATGTGAAGAGCCTCCACTCTACTGGTCAGTATCACAGTGAACTCTGCCTGTAAAAAGGAGAACTTCTCAGTCTAATATTTTCCTGGGACCTATGGCTACAAAGCGATAAAGTGAGAGACAGACTGAAACAAGCTTATTCGATATCTTGTTGTGCTGTTTCACCTCTACTTTACTGGGCTGTATGACAATGAAGTCTGCCTAGTAACAGCAGCACTTTACTCATGTATTTTCTGTTCACTTTGTCTAGAGACCTACGATACATTGTAGCATCACAGGGAGACAAGACAGAGAGAAATAATGTTTTTTTACCATCTTCTGGCTCTGCTAAACTGACCCCCTTCAGCACCAACAACAGGGGGTATGTTCCATGTTGGCCAGAAAATCTCTATCTGAATCGCAACAAACAATCAGTGCTAAAACCGGCAATATTAAGTCAATGGAGATGTCAGTGGTTTGAGCAGAGACATACTGTGTGCTTCCCTCAGGACTGCTGTTGGACTGAGAGGAGACAGAGGGGGACACATGGATAAATGGGCCCAGTGTGTGTAATGGAGAGGAGTGTGGCTGCGGTCCAGGCCTTTGAGTTAGCAGGCCTGGAAAGGAGTCCCGCGCACACTGCCAACTGGGTCTGCCATACAGAGAATGGCATGGGGGAGTCTTCTCTGTGTGTGCGTGTGTGTGTGTGTGTGTGTGTGTGTGTGTGTGTGTGTGTGTGGGGGTGTGTGTGTGTGTGTGTGTGTGTGTGTGTGTGTGTGTGTGTGTGTGTGCGTGTGTCTGTGTGTCTGTGTCTGTGTGTGTATGTGTGTCTGTGTGTGTATGTGTGAGTGTGTGCCTGCGTGCATGTGCGTGTGTGGGATTAGGGGAAATCCTGTGAAGCATGCTTTAACCGAGCCCTCCTCCCTGATGTAAGCTCACAAAGGGGACGCTACTTAGGACAGTTCAGAACATTGCCAGATTAATCTCCAGGGTAGCCATGGAGATTGCATGTTCAATTTCCATAGTAATAGTTTTGTCTGTTGAGAGGGTGCTCTTTGGTACAGTATATTTTAAACCCTTGCTTTTCAGAAAATAAGATATTGGAACACAGATGGTCACAGAGCATGTAAACCTACACACGTACTGTAGACAAACACACACACACACACACACACACACACACACACACACACACACACACACACACACACACACACACACACACACACACACACACACACACACACACACACACACACACACACACACACACACACACACACACACACACACAGGGTTGGGGAGTAATGGATTACATGTAATCCATTAGATGTAACTGATTACAAAACATCTGTAATCTGTAATCTGTTATGTTACCAGCAAAAACATTGTAATCAGATAACAGATACTTTTGGAAAAGTAGGTGATTACTTTTACGATTACTTTTAAATTCATAAAGGATGTTGCAAAACAAATACTTAATGAAACCTCTGTTTTCTCAATGACATTGAGCTAACCACTATGATGACCGGTGCAATCTATGTCAATTATTTGTGGATGTTGTGGATGGCTGTTCATAAATGTATGGGTGTATTTTACCCCAATAATGGTTGAATTGAAGAAGTGTAGGCTATACTTCCTTTGAATCATTGTTTATGCAACCCGTGGACAGCCAGTGAAAATGTGCTCTTGCAACAGCTACAAAGTGTGGATCCCAGCCTATGGAATAAAAGTTTGAGGGAACTCATCCCTTGTAAACTCCTCCATGGTATCGTGTTCCACATATACTGTCAAAAGACAGTTTAATTTAAGAAGACCACGAGTCTCATTTGTGCTGATTAAAAAGATCTAAAGGCCTAACGTGCACATTTGATAGACTTCAACAGCTGCAAATTATCGAAATATCAACGTTTCACCCATAGAGATCCTATTAAATTAATTAAAGATGCACTGTCAAATGTTTGCATCATTTCAGTAGTTCAGTAGCCAGTAGTTTTAAAAGTGGTGCTCACGAGCCGAAGCGGGTCCCCGTTTTTTGTGTACTAAGTCATCTGGTTGTGTACTACGTTATCCATTTTGTGTGATTTGTTGTGCTTAAGATCCGGGAGTGCATCATTAAATATTCTAATTCCTAATTCTAAGGTGTCACCAAAAAAAATGTAAACAATAGGCCTATAGCAAATTCAGCATGTTGGATGAATTTTGCACATTTTTGGTAACAACAGAGTAGGCTAATAAATCCTTAGTTCTTGGGTTATGCGTAGGTAAAACAATTCCTTATTCCCAAGTCATATTCTTGAAAATCAAGGGATATTTAATGAATTGGTTTTCAATGTAAATATATAGCTTAATCATTTTATTATCTGCAGTGAAGTACGCTCTTAGAAAAAAAGGGTTCTTCGGCTGTCCTCATAGGAGAACCCTTTGAAGAACCCTTTTTGGTTCCAGGCAGAACTATTTTTGGTTTCATGTAGAACCCTCTGTGTAAAGAGTTCTACATGGAACTCAAAAAGGTTCTGCCTGGAACAAAAGTGTTCTGCCTGGAACCAAAAAGGGTTCTTCAAAGGGTTCGCCTATGGGGACAGCCGAAGAACCCTTTTTTACCTTTACTTCTAAGAGTGTAGGAAGCAAGGGGTCAGAAGCCTGCATAGCCCATAAAGTAAAATACAACATCCATTCATGGCCAGCTATGTAAACTATATAATTGATTTATCTTGCAATTGGTAATAATGATTACCAACTGCACATTTTTTTTAACCTTTATTTAACTAGGCAAGTCAGTTAAGAACTAATTCTTATTTACAATGACGGCCTATCCCGACCAAACCTGGACGACGCTGGGCCAATTGTGCGCCGCCCTATGGGACTCCCAATCACAGCCGGATGTGATACAGCCTGGATTCAAACCAGGGACTGTAGTGATGACTCTTGCACTAAGATGCAGTGCCTTAGACCACTGTGCCACTCGGGAGCCTCTTAAGGGGAAAGTAATATAAAAGTAACTGAAAGACATCCTATTACGTTACTGAGTTTGGGTAATCCAGAAGGTACAATTTTGGACAGGTAACCAGTAACTGTGAAGGAATACATGTAGAAAGTAACTTACCCAACCCTGCACACACACACACACACACACTAATTGCTGTAAGTGAGTGAGTGTTTGGAGCGGGTGGACAGGTCTGGCTGAGTGGACGGTTTCACGCGTTCATGCACTGCTGCTGCTGCATAATGAGGTGTGACGCATCAGACTAAGTGGCTAATGGGGTGTGAAGTCATTAGAACAGTGCCTCTATCCCTCCCTCTCTCTATCTCTTTATCTCTCTATCTCTATCCCTCTCTCTCTATACAACTCTCTCTCATGTAACTCTCTATCCCTCTCTCTATCTCTATCCCTCTCTCTATACAACTCTCTTTCATTTGACTCTCTATCCTCTCTCCCCTCTTTGTCTCTTCCTCCACCATTTTATTCACTTTCTCTCCTTCTCCTCCCTTTTCCCTATCCACCACTCCATTTTCCTGGTTCTCTTTTCGATTCCAGGCTGTATCCCAACTGGCTGTGATTGGGAGTTCCATAGGGTGGTGCACAATTGGCCCAGCGTCATCTGGGTTGGCCGATGTAGGCCGTCATTGTAAATAAGAAATTGTTCTTAACTGACTTGCCTAGTTTACTTCTTTTTTTTTAAGCAATAAGGCCCGAGTAGGTGTGGTATATTGCCAATACACGACGGCTAAGGGCTGTTCTTATGCACAACGCAACGCGGAGTGCCTGGATACAGCCAGCCGTGGTATATTGGCAATATTCCACAAACCCATGAGGTGCCTTATTGCTATTATAAACTGGTTACCAATGTAATTAGAGCAGTAAAAATAAATGCTTTGTCATACCCGTGGTATATTGTCTGATACACCACTGCTTTCAGCCAATCAGCATTCAGGGCTGGACCCACCCAGTTTATACCATTGCATTGTTGAATACTTGTTTCTGATTGGCATGAAGGGCATTCTAGAGCATTCATTATTTACCGTTAACGCACAGTATATTTGCACGGTAGAATTCAATGGCTCTAGTTAATTTTCACATCATCTAATTTTGAGCAAAAAAGTCAAATTTAAAACATTATTGCTTGAGTGCTAGAAAACAGCTGTGTGAGTAAGGGAAAGGGGAAAAGGGTGGTTAAGAGGGTTAACATCGTATGACCGACACACGTATACATACACACACACATAAACACACAGATGATCTGTCAGCACCTGGACGGACATGGACCCCTGTTGAAGCTCACAGACAGCTGAGCAGTCCACTGTGCACCCTATGTGTAACCTACCCCCACACCCCCATACTCCCACATCCCCACACCCCCACACTCCTCAGACACCAGTGAAAAGGGGCAGGGGGAAGGGGAGCAGGTGACGACTAGTTGCGGGGGGGAGGGGGGGGGGTCTGGGTGCAGGATCCAGCTGAACATAGAGGGTTAGAGGGAGAAGGAGAGGAGAGCACTCACAGATGGTCCAGACAGAAAGATAGCACCAGGAGAGGGGACTCGACCGTCAACCTGTCCACAGAGAGCCTGCCGAAGGTGGGCAGAGCCTGGACATAATGCTGGTCCCTGGCTATGGAGAAAGGCAGATATAGGCTAAATTGGTTTACAACTGAAGTGGCGTTGTAAAAATGTGGTTCTGATAAATGTGTTTTACAAGCATACCTTTATACTGTAGTTCTCAATGACAAACACAATGCTTGTACCTGTCAATACCATTCGACTTGACGAATATCATGCATGCAGTTTAGCCACTCCAGAGACCGTTTAGGTCTGTCCTTCTCAGGTTTCCATTTCCTCTCGGTGTGTCTCAAGCCTGCAGCCAAGGTGTGGTACTCTACATACCCCCTGTTTAATTTCATTAACCTTTAGACAGCTAAGTGTGCATGTTCAGATCCTCCCAGCGGACCCTGAAAAAGAATCCTCCCACACATCTGCTGAGGGTTACAGCCCCGTGCTGTGTAAACGTTTACCTGCCGTGTGTGTGTGTGTGGGGGGGGGTATCTGTGTGTGTATAAAAGAGATAGAAATGGACAGAGTGAGACAGACTTAGAGAGAGAGAGAGAGAGAGACATTTCACCTGCTGGGACAGTTCTGTCCTTGCTCCGGCGGTAAACAAACACAGGATAAAGACGGGGGGGGAGTAAACAGGAAGAGGCAGAGGAGGTTTGAAGACGTCTATCATCTTGAGATGCCTATTGCCTCACGTCTGTGTGCTTCACTTCACTTGACCTTATTACACTACAAACGACAGCAGATCTGTCTCTAGCCTTGGGAACCCTCCCTATCAGTATATCTCATAGGGAGATGTGTGTGTGTGTGCGTGTGAACGCACATTCATGTGTACGTACATGTGCATGTGTGAGGAGTGGGGAGACTGGGAACACAGTGAAACCCCATATCCCTCTGGTACGGTCCCAGGATGACCCTAGGCACTGATCTAGGTTCACTTTCACATTCTATCATATAACAGTGAGGTCAGGCAGTGAGATAGGAAAATCTGATCCTGAACCAGCGCATACTGATAGCCTCTCCCTGGAGCCCCTCTCCCCCCCTCCGAGACTCAGAGATAATGCTGACAGGCTGGGAGTTGGAGCACTCAGAGATAACGCTGACAGGCTGGGAGTTGGAGCAGTCAGAGTTTGACGGGTCTGGTTGGAGGTATCGATATTTTAATGCTACTGACTACTCTTAAGATCTCCCCACTGCCCCCAATAGATCCCAGGGTAGTTGTTTTTCAGGTTATAACTCACCCCATGGTTAACCACTATGGTTAACCCATAATAACAAGTAGAAGTGGTCGGACATGGGAACGTATGAAGTAGCATTGCCTCTTCACAGTATGCCTATTGATTTCAGCTAGCAGACAAATCCCCAATCAAGTGCTGGCATGCCAAATATTCCTCTTAGAAGTACATGTCTAAGAAAATCTATATCTTAAAATCCCCCAAAAGTTAAGTGTGTCCTATATTAAACCAATTAGCATTCGAGTCTTGTCAAGTTGATCATTTGGAGAGGCATGCTTCTCTATTGGCTGTGTATGAACAGTGTATGTGTCCAAGCATGTAAGGGCAGGATTGTCATGCATGTATGTCAGTGTGTGTCTTTGGAAACTAATCAGAACAATGAAGGAAAACAGTCATATAGAAAGGGAAATCACCTCTGAGCAGGTTATTCTCTGCAGTCTATCTACACAGGCAAACTCACACCTTGCTCATTTGTTGGTGGCTCATTTTCACCGCCATCAGCACCTTCAGGGAGACATTTGATAATGACACGTACTTCTTAATCATCAGGTCGTCATGCAATTCCGGTAAGCACATAAATTGTTCTCTGCAAAACCCAGAATTTCCATAATGTTTACCACAGAACTCTCCCTTCTCTCTCTTTACATTTTTGTAGGTCACTTGCTAACACCCTCCCACACCCTCTCAACCCCCAACTCTGCTCTTGTCCTCTCTGTAATCTAGGTTTTAGATTACAGAGTTATCCCCCAAAAAGTGAAAGAAAGAACTATGAGAGGTTAAAAGTTAAACAAAATTACAAGTAAATTATAGCAGGAAACCTACATCAGGTAACAGAATTCTCTAACAGAATTCTATATCTCTAACAGAATTCTATATCTCTAACAGAATTCTAAAACAGAATGTACATTTATCTCTTACAAGGTATTCAGCCTTCCTGCAGAGATCTGGAGGTTCTAAGACAAGGCTTTAAATATTTTACTTCACAAATTAAGATAATATTTCCTTTTTTCAGACATACAGCTGTGGTATTCTTATAAGCCAACCCCATATGTGGCTGGAAACCTGACATAAGCACAAAAAATGAACATGCAAACAAAACAAGTGAACATTTCCAGCTTTAGCACACTGCGGTCCATTGGGTAAATCCTGCTGTGTTGGCCTTACATGTTATGTTCTATTATCATTTTTTAGACATGTTGAGTGAGAGAGCATGGCTGAATTTTGGATGTAAACAAAAGGCCATTAAAAAAAAATTAAAAATTCTGTGGCGTGGTCTTCGAGCACCTCCAAATTACATATAGTCCTATAAATAGCGACACTCATGTTATCTAAAAGTTATCTGGGTCTCTGGACCCTTGCACAGTGTCCAGTCTGTGAGTCATTATAAACATAGTATAAAGTCTATTGATATAAAGGTTGCATTGTTGAATAGTGATGCAAGGACTGAGTCACACTATGTGAAGGATGTCAGAGAGAGATTTGCTTCTCCCTAACCACTGACTCACCCTAACCTCTAACCCTTCTGGGCAGAGCACTTGACTTCCCCTTACTGGGGGCAGCATGCATCTCAGGGGACAGACTGTATAGTGAAATAACTTAAACACTGCCTTGCCTCCTTTTATACTGCTATTATTTCTCTTCCATTCTTCTTCTTTTAAATGCTATGTAGGTGTTCTATGTTTGCCCTCTTGAATACATATTCATTTTGACATGCAGAGCAGGGACAGTATAGCATAGATTATATAAGCAGCATAAAGAGAGAGAGAGAAAAAAAAACAGCGAGATTCTAATGGAACTCCTCATCACTCCAAGTGGATTCCGTGGCTTTCCCAATGCTTCTAACGGCATCCAGGAAAATGGAATACACATTTAATTTGCTGCCGGCGCAGGAGTGATGCACGTGTAATTAGATCAATATTCACATTTGACTATTTAGCTTTTAATATGAAAAGATTAGAGTTGCCCTAAGAAGGATTGGGCGTTCATTTAAGGACCGGCGGTGTGTGGCCACTGCCCCTGAAAGGATTAAAGAAACTAATTAAGCACAATTTGCATCTTGAGCTAATTGGGTGTACACACTTAGAGAGAGAAAAAGGGATCAGGAGTTTCAGGGTTTTTTTCTCTCCAATCAGATTCATTCCACTCTCCCAGCACTCTGACAGAACACATTGGAATCCCTTTGCATATTGTGGTTGTAATTCGCCAGAGAGATGCTTTCCATTAGCAAACGGCATCCAGTGGAAGAGAGAGAGAGGATTGGATGGAGAAGAGGAAGGTAGGAGTAAATAATGAGGAGAGAAAAGAATTAGAGAGCAGAGAAGAAGAGGGGTAAAGCAGAGGAGCGAGTGTAGAAGAGAGAGAAATAGAGCACAGGAAAGGAAAGAGGGATAGAGAACATGGGAGGATGAGCTGGACCGGTGCTGAACCGTGTAGGAAGCATCTGGTCATCTGTAAACAGACACTGCTTTGGACCAGGTGTGTGACCATATGTACAACACTGCTGCAGTGCACCCCGATACGGACCGTGGCCACGGCAACCAGCCAAGCACAGTAAACAATAGAGTAAGACATGAGAACAATAAGGTGCTAGTGCTAAACAGGTCGCAATTACTGATGCACATATTATAGGCCTTATGGACTCCCTCTGTCCCATACTGTAATGTTTCTATCCCATACTGTCACGTTAAAGTTAGACACATAGCAGCTGCTAAATGGGCTGTTTGGAAGGATGTCTCGGTCAGTGAAGGCTGGTGGGAGGAGCTCTAGGAAAATGGAATGGAATTAATGGAACATATGGAAACCACGTTTGACTCCGTTCCTACATGTATAAATTACCTCCACTAACCTGTACCCCATGTATACAGCCTCGTTATTGTTATTTTATTGTTAATTTTTATTTATTTTTTGCTTAGGTTATTTAGTAAATATTTTCTTAACTCTATTTATTGAATTGCATTGTTGGTTAAGGGTTTGTAAGTAAGCATTTCACGGTAAGGTCTACACCTGTTGTATTCGCCTCATGTGAGAAATACAATATAATTTGATTTGATTTATACCATTCCAGCCATTACAATGAGTCCATCCTCCTATAGCTCCTCCTCCCACCCAGTGCCAGCCCTAGCTATTCGGGCCCCCCACCTCGTGGGTAAAACCTTTGGTGGTCCCCCTCTAGACGGTAGAGATATATATTTTGTACATTTCATGTAATTCTCTCCATTTTGCCATGAGGCTTAGAGAAAATGTGGTGGTTGTAAAGCAAATTGGGGGGGCTAGGGGCCCGCTAGTGGTTGGGGGCTCCACTGGTCTAGATGTGTCTGTCTGTCTGTCTGTCTGTCTGTCTGTCTGTCTGTCTGTCTGTCTGTCTGTCTGTCTGTCTGTCTGTCTGTCTGTCTGTCTGTCTGTCTGTCTGTCTGTCTGTCTGTCTGTCTGTCTGTGTCTGTCTGTCTGTCTGCCTGCCTGCCTGCCTGCCTGTCTGTCTGTCTGTCTGTCTGTCACACTCTCCCTCTGTCTCTTCAGTCATAGCTACAACCTCTAACCCAGAGCAGCAGCAGGGATAGTGAATGAGCTACTCTAGTAATAACCATTAGACCAATGGTTCCCCATTCTATTACATGCCATTCCAGTGATGCTCATGGTCATAACAGCTTGAGTGAAATTCACCTGCCATGACAGTCTAACGGCAGCACATTATGTTAGGAGGGGGAAGCTCCATGCTCCACGGTCCATGGGACTGCAACGATGGGGTCAATTCCTCAACCTCTAATGGATCTCTATGGGTCACGTGAGAACAGAGTGCTCTGGAACACTCGTTACCGCAGATAGACACAGGAAATGATTATCAGGAGGTCAATTTATGCGAGGGAGAGTCGGGATGACAGAGTGAGGGGTCAAAGCCTCGTCCATATCTCTGGGCATTAAAAGACTGACATGCAGTGATCACCAAAGGCCTCGGCAGTCTGTCCTCGACACACACACACACACACACGCTTCCACATTTAAATATCTGACAGATGATGAAAGTGCAGCCATTAAAGTGTCCGCTTCACGTTTCAGGAATGAAATGGGGAGATAAAATAATTCCCTGGGGTAATCAATGGGCCTATGAATTAGCCTCGGGTTTAAGATGGTGGAGGGGGGAGGAAGAGAGGGGAGGAGGAGAGGCGGGTAATGTCTAACATTTTCCGTCGTTCGTTTGCACTGAAAACATCCGCTTGGAGAGGAAGCTGGAGTAGTTGCTTTATATCCTCCGTCTTACGCTTGAGCTGCACAGGTAGGAAAAGAGTGTTTTACCTGTAAACTAGGTTTTAGAGAAGCCGCCATTGTCTTTACGTGGCGTAGCATAGTTAGCCATATAAAAACACACTCGACCAGACGCTCCCAAGCCTGTTCAACCTCTGGTAAGTAAATAAAGATATGATATGATACTCTCTGCGTCTCACACATAAACACACACCGCCCACGTCCCTGTATTTTCCAGCTGAGAGATTAAACTGCCAGTCGTTTGACGCTAGGCTGGAAATGAGTCTGTCACACGAACAAGGCCAAGGCACTCAGGCAGGAGATGTCAGCTGAAAGAGCAATGAAGTCGCTCACAGAGAAAAAGAGAACAGAGAGAGATAATGAGAAAGATGGAGAGATACAACGAGAGAGGGATAGACAGGCATAAAAACTGGGATTTAGACAGACACAGGACAGGACAGGCAGAGATTATACACAACAACATTCAAGTCTAAATACAGGACTCTTAAGCAACAAAGAGGTGGCTGTACAGTCTTGTCTGCTCTAGTCCAAAGTCGCTGGTACAAAGCCAGGTTTGACCTGCCATTTTGGGGACATAAAGCCCTCACTTGAGATTCAGAGAGCTGGGCTGATGCTATCACCCAGGTTCATTATCTCAATGTCAAGGTCAGGCTAACAGACAAGGAAGCCAGCTACTTCACCTGATTTCAGCAGGCTCGAACACTTCCAAAGTCCCTTTCAGAATACAACCTCATTTGAAGGACATGATCACAGACGTGCTAGTAAGTGACTATGTTTCTCGTTACAAATGTGTTATCTCTGTGTTATCTCTGTGTTATCTCCCAAGGGATGTTCATTAATGGGTAAATGTTTGATATTATCAACCCACTGCAGTAACCAGTGTTTTTTGAATGAGTGTGAATCCCTTAAATTGAGTTTATCTATTCTCTCCTATGACTCATGGAACCATCACTTGTGTATAAGCGAGCCAAGCACAGGACAGTGACATATTTAGGTGAATCCCAGTAGGTTTTCTTAGAAAACAGTGGGCTATTTTGCTTGTGACTTATCAGCCCTTCCATTCCACCTTAAGAAAGGCTGGATGAGTGTGGAGGGATGGGTAGACCAACAGAAGAACAAGAAATATTAGGATCCACACCACTGTATGAAACCATTTACTGTATTCATCAGGGAATGGGAGAAGGTTCTATGGCACAATCTTGGTGAAATGAATGATGGTACTCTAAGATCTCTCAACACACACGCACACACACGCACACACACGCACACACACTGATCTGTGTTCAAGAGGCTCTCAGTCACCAAGGCTCCTTAGCTCAGAGCACCGCAAACCATCCATTACTTTTAAGGGCTCATTCTCTACCGTTTCCAGTGTGTGTGTGTTTGTGAGTGTGTGTGTGTGTGTGTGTGTGTGTGTGTGTGTGTGTGTGTGTGTGTGTGTGTGTGTGTGTGTGTGTGTGTGTGTGTGTGTGTGTGTGTGTGTGTGTGTGTGTGTGTGTGTGTGTGTGTGTGTGTGTGTGTCTGTGTGTTTGACTGCGAGTCTACACGGGATTGGAGTGGATTGGAGTGGACAAGGATGTCACTTGGGGAAACCATAAAGTTTTATCAACAGTGGCAAAAGCAAAGTGTTATATTTGTCCGTTTCAGAGTTTATGAATGATGACAAATGCATACTTTAGCTACATGATTTTGGCTGTATGGAATACAGTATTACAAAGGTCCCTTGGTAGAGGTTCCTATCTTGGTATGATGAGACATGGTACGGAGAGAAAGAGGGACACTGTTAGTAACGGGGGAAATATGGATTTGACATCAGGAGGAGAAAGCCCCTGCTGTTTGAATTGTAATAGAGAATACACTGGTCTGGATTTGAATTTCTCCACTGTGATGGCGGTTGGAGGGGGAGAGAGTGGGCGTTTGGGGATGGACACAAGGAAAAAGACACAGAAGTCAGGCGTGCGTCATATTTGGAAAATGTGAGTCCCTTGCTAGCTATTAGCACCATCTCTTAAACACACTTCCATCAGATAACACTGGCTGCAAGTCTCCATTCAAACCAGACGTGATATCATACCACCGGCAGTTTGAATATATACATTGTGCTAAGTTAAAATAGACCCTTTATGGTCGTTACTGCTAGATTTGCTTAAATGGAGTTTGTGTTCAAAATGGCCGCCTCAGAGGCAGAAGCAGAGAAAGTCTACTGTTTACCATAGGGAATAATACAGTAGATGATTCCATCCAGTTGAGATATGCTTATGGGGTGTTCATGTGGACAGCCTGCTGGAAGGAACAGATAATTCAATCATTTAGAAAAACATGATTTAGAGCAAGTTGATTTAAATATGTTGCACTCTACTTAACGTAGTACATGGGCTGACTTGACTGTTGTTTGCACAAAGAAATGGCCTCTTTTCTTCCCACCACGGTTCTAGAAATCTCCTATAAGTAATGCGAGACACAACTTCAACGTTTAGAAATAGTGATTTAGTTTTAATTTACCAAAGTGAGGGGAAAATGAATGCTATTCCACGCAGTAATTGCCACAGATGCATGATAACCAAAGTGTGGAAAATATAGGTCACTTCCAAGCAACAGCCACACGCACCGCAGATTACACTTTATATATGCGGGGAAAATAAGCCTTTAAAAGGCCAATAAACATGTTAGTGATGCTTCGTTGAAGGTACTTATGCCGCAGAGGGAGGTCTCACTATCTATCAGAATTAAGCTCACTAGCGTGGAGGGAAACAGTAACTACTTGGTGCTCCCACAGGGAAACACACATACACATCCATGAGCATGCACACACACACACACACACACACACGCACGCACGCACGCACGCACGCACGCACGCACGCACGCACGCACGCACGCACGCACACAGTACACACCTGCTATGTCTTGGCCCTGGTTCAAGTGCTGGTCATAGAAAGTCCCATCTATACTGTATATTGGATGTATACTCTCCTGGCCTGTTCAATGCATCCTCCACTGTATTTCCCTGGTACTGTCATAGCTGGGATTCTGAAGGTAACACCAGTTGGTGTCACTGAGCTCCTGACCCACATACAGTAGGAGACATTTACCAACAACAGACCATCACACGCCAGAGACCTCGCCACCGTCACACACTCTCTGTGTGCCTCAGTGTGTGTGCACCACAGTCATTAATCTGTGGTGCCCTGTGAGTCTAGTGTAGTGTCTTATGAGAGATAGAGTTAGTCTAAAAGGGTTATACACCAGCAATACCTGAATTTACTGGTAATCTACCACCGAAGGTGAGCTCACACTCCAAAACGATGAAATCATCGGAATAAAAGTGTCGCCATCCAAGCCTTACCTCCTGTAATTCCCCCTCTCAGTCCCTCAGCAGTGACCCAGAAAAGACCCTGTCAGGGGCGGCCAGGAGCAGTCGATCCAGAGGTCTGTCTAAACAACAGAACATAAAGGGTTAAAACTGAAGCGCCTCTCTGGGGTGGGCTTGACTGAAGCTGGGGTGAGGGGGTTAGGAGAGGGACGCTGTGCACTACAAGGCCCTCTGTCCCAGGCAAGGCTGAGAGCCTTAGCCCCTCTGCTGATAAGACTGTAATAGTCCTCCTTAGAGGAGCCAGGGCTCGGCTCCCCTTATTAGTCATTTATCACACCTGGCAGCCTCACTGAACCATAATTACTCTTCCCTTATCCCCCTGCACTGTCATGTCCAGGAGAGAGGGAGAGAGGGAGGGAGGGAGAGGGAAGGAGGTGCGGGCAGAGGAGAGGGAGGGAGAGAGAAAATGGAAAGAGAAACTGTGATAGGAAGTCAGGATTGAGAGAAAAGGAGGAGAAGGATGATGAGGACTATGAAGAGGAGAAGGAGGACAAGGAAGAGGACTATGAGAAGAAGAAGAGGACTACGAGGAAGAGAAGGAGGATGAGGAAGAGGACTACAAGGAGGAGAACGAGGAAGAGGACTACGAGGAGGAGAAGGAGGACGAGGAAGAGGTCTACGAGGAGGAGGAGGACGACGTGGAAGAGGACTATGAGGAGTAGGAGGAGGAGGAAGAGTAAAATGACTACGAGGAGGAGAAATATGATGAGGAAGAGGACAACGAGGAGGAGGACGATGAGGAATGGGACTTCAAGGAGGAGAAGGAGGACGAGGAAGAGGACTATGAGGAGGAGGAGGACGATGAGGAAGAGGACTACGAGGAGGAGAAGGAGGACGAGGAAGAGGACTACGAGGAGGACGAGGAGGACGAGAAAAGGGAGGAAGAGAAAGGGCTAGAGCGGACAGGGAGAGAGAAGCACAAAATGTAAGAAAGGATAGAGTGGATGGCCAGCAAAGGTCCATGTTATTCCCTGCCTGACTATCAGCTGGACAGAAATTAAATGAGGATTTTCAGATATTCAGAAATAGAGAGAGAGAGAGAGAGAGAGAGAGAGAGAGAGAGAGAGAGAGAGAGAGAGAGAGAGAGAGAGAGAGAGAGAGAGAGAGAGAGAGAAATGAGAAATGAGAGAGAGAGAAAAGGCTAAGCCACTGGTCTAGCCACTCACTTTAATAGCCTAAAAAGGTGTTAGGATTAAAGGGAATGTAATCTACAAATGTCCCTCTGTGCCTCAAATAGGAAACCAGTCCAGAAGGTTCTGGCCATAGCCAACCTGCAGGCTTAGTTTGACAAGATTGCTGAAAGTCTTCCTAGACCAGCAATGACATTTCACCACATACTACATACCATGTATTTAAGACAATAGATTGCATTTCACCACTAACCACATACCATGTATTTCAGTTAAACTCTCCACACCCTCTATTCTGAATACTGTTCTTTACTCTAGTCAAAACGACCACAGTTAAACTCTCCACACCCTCTATTCTGGCCTAAACTGAATGCCTGACTGCTGTTTTGTCAAGTTTCACTCCTGGTTGTAATGATTGTTTGCCATGCCAACGTTTCTCTAGTGAATTCTGGGGCCTTTTCATGAAATAATGTTTTGCCACATGCCTGTCTGTCGCTGCAGAGCCCTCCTCAACCTGGTAAACACATACAGATGTGGGACACATGGTTTTAATCTCAGGTCCAGGTTGTGTACTCCCTACCAGAACAACACCCACACACACTCTCTCGCTCTCCCTATCAGTCAAAACCAGGTTTGACAGACAGAAGATTGGCATGGTACAAGCACAGGGGTTTCACCTGATAGAAATGTATAAACACAGACATACTGACACACACACACACTTCAATACCAGGCTCAGACTGACTGTGTTGTGTCTGTGTTTGTATCAAACATCAGTTGCATCCTTTGTTCTGATAGTGCTAGCATAATTCCATATCATCCTTGACCCCATTGGTCTGGAGGGCCAGACTAGCCACGCCCCTCTCCAGGCCCCCCTCTCCTCTCCTGGGCTCGGCCTTTGTGAGAGCCGTGCCTGTCCTGGAGCTGCTGGAGCGGCTGCAATGCTTTGTTGCTTCCTCACAGATGGGGACAACACCAGGGCCCAGACAGCCAGCTCCAGATGTGTAGAGAGTGAGGAGGGATAGGAGGGGAAGAGGGAGGAGGGGTGGGGGTGGGGGGGGGGGGTGTGGCGGGGGAGAGGTAAAAGGGAAGAGAAATGGGATGGCATGAATTTTGCTGTCATTAACAAACCTGACAGATGTGTGAGCCCCACAGGAAAGGACAGCTGGCTTTAGAAAGTGTGTAAAACGTCCCTCCCTCTCTTTCTCTCTCTCTCCCTCAATCTCTCTTTCCCTCAACAGGCACATGAGGTGGGAGAGTGAGAAGTGGAATCTCTTGGCTTTTTAAAGTCTGCATTGCTGCGTTCCTCCATTTTTATAGGGATTTTATGGAGCAGCTTCCTTAATAGCCACTCACTTATAAAACAAAGCTGTAATGACATGCAAATGAGTCACAGGGAAATGCTGTAAAGAAGACGTGATGTATGGGCCGTCTGTGCACCGTACACTGGGCCTAGCACTACCTGAGCTGTGCAAACTCTATCTTACAAATTATCTCTCTCTCTCGCTCGCACACACGCACACACACACACACACACACGCACACACACACACACACACAAACCCACACACACATACACTCACAATGTTTATGTCAGATCTGAATCAAAGCTTGGAAACTGAGAGCACTCTAATGACAGACCTGGTCTGAGTGAACAATAGAGTCACCCCACACACACACCTCCCCCTGAGTCCCCCTACACACACACACACACACACACACACACACACACACACACACACACACACACACACACACACACACACACACACACACACACACACACACACACACACACACACACACACATACCCACCTGCCTGTGTGTCTCCTCCAAGACAAAACCTCTCTGTCACACAAACAAAGGATAACTCATTAAAGCCTGCCCCTCAACAAGATTCACACACCCACACCCACTCTCTCTTTCTCTCTCCAATTTCTCCTCTCTCTTCCTCTACTCATTGTATCTCTCCTTCTCTCCTCCAATATTGCTCTCTCACTGACTCCATTCATCCACTCCATACCCCTCAGGAAACAGACAAACCCCTGAACGCTGTGAGAGGAAATTGAAAACCCAAGCAAACTAAGGCAATAAGGAGGACAACAATAACATGGGCCCTGTGAAGCCATGTTTTCTGAGAGTCTTTCCAAGAAACAATGAATGGCCTATGAATAGAGAAGCCATAAATCACCCTCTATATCATCAACCATGTAATGGTTGTACTGAGAGAAGCAAGGGTCTTTCATCTGACTTCCCTTTGGTGTGTACACACACCAGTTTAGCACTCAGTGAAGAAGAATATACAGTATTTGCATATGTAAATATATGCATACATACAAAAGTATATGGTAATTTAATAAATGATACGTTATCAAGGATTACATAATGTGATTGTTGATGATTGGTTGGCCTTGTGGATAGACTGAGCCAAAGTCAACACACATGCACAAACTGCCAAGCACATGCTTGTGTGTTGGTGTGTGTTGCACAAGATTAGCTTCTGTATTTCTATCAGGCTCCTTACAGGTGTTCCTCTCTTGAAGTACGGTATGTGTCCTCCAAATGGAGGTGCTGTTAGCATGTGGTCAAGATTGTGTCAAAGTCACACCACTAATCAAATTCAAACATGTAATCATGCGTGGTCAGTGGTGTAGACCCCCCTGGTGTTTCATTGTGGACTGTGCAGAAATTGGTTTGATTCATAAATGTTACACTAGATCTGACAACTCATTTCAGATTGCAAGTCAAATTGTCATCAAAGCACACCTACGAGAATTTTGAGAAAGTACTTCTAAAGGTTCATCAAGAATAATGTGACTGTTTTGGGTACGTCATGATGTACTTTCAAAAGATATAACTTACACAAACACTATTGAGCTAGACTTTACTAAACCATAAGCTTCTTTTGCCATTAATTACAGAGGATAAAATGTCTCCAAAATAAATCAAAATGAATCTAGGGGAAAAAAGGAATCAGAAAATGTTGGTATCCAGCCATGAGCTAAATGCAGCCATCAGGTACACAATAACATGTTCCTCTGCGCAGTCATTCTGTCCATCAAGCCAGTTCAACCCTTATGTTCAAACACAGCCAAACGCATCCTTAATGACCACCAAGCACTGTCCAACACTGTCAAACGGTCTGTTCAGCCACACCACTTATCTACAAAGGAAAACAGAACTAAACAATGAGAATGACTGGCCGGTGCCTGCACGGCTAACGGCTAATATCCTTTTAAACACTAGTCTCTGTGAGGGACCGAGAGGGTTGAATGATAGGGAGCGTGGGTAATGGCTTTATAGGGCACGGTGGAGCAGTAGACCCTCTCTTCATTATGATAAGGAGGTTATCTGTTGGCAGGCTCCATGGCTCCCTTTTTCGTCTGGTGTTTTGGTGTGCCGGGCCTGGCTGGCTCAATGGTAGAGGGAAGCATGGAATAGAGGGGTTCTATGAGGCCAAGGTAAGGCTCTATCCACCTTTACTAAATACCTCACCACTCCTTTGTTACTGACTTAGGGAGTCAAATTGTCTTTGTTTCATGTAAGTGACTGCCGCCTGCACCTTTTGCAATACCAGCCTCGCTATAGCCACAGGAGTACAGACCTTCCCCCGATTTGTGAGGTAACTCAATCGAATTACTGAAAAATGGGCTAAGGTTTTAAATTGTGTCATATTATGATAATGTATATATATATCCCTTTTCATATGAAAGTGTGAAGAACCACTTATCTCTCCTTCTCCCCCCTCTTTCCCTCTGTGTTGGTTCAGTCCCAGTGGAGGTGTGCTGCGTCTGCCTGTCTCAAGCTGCCGTGGCATCTGTATCCTGACTCCAATTAGGGGAACCAACCGCAAGGAGGAGTACCCACCGCCAGCAGTTGAAAGGTCACCTGACAGGAAGTGGGGACAAAAGGGAAGGAGACAGGCGGCAGGTTGAGCAGCAGCAGCCAGAGCATCCTCGCCTCGCCAGAACCTGACTGGAATAACGGCTTTCTTTCTTTCTCTTTCTCTCTCTGGCCTGTTTCCCCTTTCCCCTCTCTTTTCCTTGATTTTGTTCTTTTTATGACTTCCTCCGAAATCTCAGGCTTCTGCACACTTATGTGAGGTGTAAATCAGCCGCTAAATACGACAGTGGACAGGAGTGAAGAGAGAGGGAAGATAGGAGGGGAGCTAGCACCATACTCTGAGCACCTATTTAAAGGCCCACATGAGACTTCTAAAGCTGGAACCTGCTGGAAATATTATACAGGAAGACAGGAGTCTTACCAACACAGACAGTTAGCAAATGGCTGTGTAAAAAATATATCACTATCAGTTTAGCCCTGACGACAATAGCATACACAAGCGCTGTAAAGTCAATGAGCAATAACAAACCATTTCAATGGCTGACCGTCAAGTGTTTTGCTAGTGATTTGCTTGATGACACTTGAAGCATTCTAAAGTGGCTTGGTACGTTCCATTGGCCACAGATCCCAGTGTAAGTCCAGAGCAGTTCAGCAGATGTGTGTAACTGTGTTGTATGGGACTCTGGGGTGATTAGTTTTTGAAGTGTGTAGTAAAGAGCTATGAGATCCATAAACAGGAGAGTTTACAATAGGCAGTCCCTAGGTAGTGATGGCCACGGTAGAGTTATTCCCTAAGCACCATGGGATCTCAGGGTCTGCTGGAGAAGATGTTGTCCAATGTTGCCTTTCGTGAGGATGTCAGTCAATTTCAGGTTGTAAATATGGATGACTTTTGAAAATATGGGCTTTAAGTTAACCAGTCATAATACATAATACACTTGATTTATGATTGCCAAACCGCCTCCTTGTGCTTTCATAACCCGGCCTGAGACATACAAATCACACCACCAATATCAACAGAAGTATATCTAAGATCATATCTATATCTAAGTTAAATCAGGAGTCTTGTGTACCACAGGTACCCCTTCCCCTCCATATATATATTTGACAATATCCATTGACAGCTGCCACCTTTGGGTCTCCTTTAAAACAACAGTGTACTCGTCCAAACAATACCCTGCTAATCTCAGGAAGAAAACATTGAAAGAAAGAGAGAGAGAGGGAGAAAAAAGAGACTGTTCATTCATTAATGTACCCCTGAGAGAAGCTAGGATGGTGGTGGAAACAGTGGAGGAAGGGGTGTGTGTGTGTGTGTCTTATCAGACCTCATCTCTGAGGAAAGCCCCCCTCCACCCCCCTCCTCTGAAGCAGGCATCCATCAGGCCTCATTACTCCAATGCTACTGGCAGTGATTAACGCTTCCTGGCTGCAGACTCCTTTGTTTGTTCACTTGTAACTTCCCCTCCGTTAAGGGCCCAGTCCTCAGGATGCCTGTGCCCAGCTCCCCCCCCTCCCCCCCCCCTCCTGGGGCTGCGGAGCTGGCCGGTTCCCCCTGGACCTTGGAGTAATCTTTTGGGGTTGGAACAGGTTATCACAGAAGGAGAGAAGAAAGCCAGGAACCGTCGGGGTCCTGCACACACACTGATAATATGGGCAGCCAGTGGGTAATTAGTGGTAACAATGCACTGGATGTCTCTTCCTCTGTGTGTGTGCATACACAAGTATACACATATATTAACATACACACACAGACACACAAGTGGCACTGAAATACACAACACATACACAAAGGCATGCACATTGTCACACAAGCAAGCATGCAAGCAAGCACACACAAATGCTTGCAAGCACACACACACACACTTCTTTCTCTCCCTCTCACACACATTCTTTCCCCGTCTCCCCCACAGAACAACGGAGAGGGGAAATCTTAGCTCCTTCAGCGGTCTGTGTTAGGCATTACTAAAGCAATCCTGTCCCTAGTCTCAGTCAAGTGTTCAGTGACATGAGGTACTCCGTCCGGGCTTCTTCAGTTACACTTCGATTCACTTCTCACCCTCCCTGGTTCATTCATAATGGATGGAACTTTGGGACTCTCTCACCAAGACTGAGTGGACGAGCAAAGACCCACTGTGGAATTCACTCAGAGAATTGTTACCATGTTCCGTTATGCTAAAACGTCAAGCTAATTAGGGAAACAAAATATCCTATATAAATATCTGAAAAATACTCTGTTTAGTGAAGTAATGTAACATGCAAAAAACACCTCAGGAGGTCATTTTCAGTTGTCAAGTGGTTTAGGAAAATGTACAAAATGACAACCAAGCAAAATGTTGCCGAGTGACTGTCACGGGAGACCAACAAAAGAAACACGTAAACAAAACAATGTGTAAACAAACAGCGGTGTGAGAGCAGGGCAGAGCGGTGGAGCTGAGGACCAGTGAGCAGCTGCTGTCTGCGGGCTGGGGTGTTCTGTTAGTAGGCCTCACCAGGCCCTGGAGGTCCCCATGGTGGGGGCCTGGGACGGTCTGGCTGTCACATCTGGACTGCATAGGAGCGAGGACTCTCTCTATGAGCTGCCTCTATCACTGATCTCTCTCTCTCCACTGTGGCGGGGTCTACAATCAACAGTCACAGGGGAAGAGATGATGCACAGCTCTACAACAGCCAGATGACTATAGCAGTGGGACCTCACACGCCTCCCCCCGCCCCCTTCTTTCTCCCCCTCTCTCTCCCTCCCTCACCTCAATCCACCTCTCCCCCACTTCCCCTCTGGCGGTGGCACGCGGAGGAAGGAAACTGGGATGCTCAGAGGGGGCAGGTGTGTGTGTGTGTGTGTATATGTGTGTATGTGCGTGTGTGTATTTGTGTATGTATATGTGCGTGTGTGTGTGTGTGTGTGTGTGTGTGTGCGTGTTTGACTCTCGTGACGTCCTTCGGGTCGTTAATCACTTGTGTGTGAGTCAGAGAGTGTTAATGTAACATTTAATGAAATGTACCACCTAATCCACTTACTTGTCAGCTGATATAACCATGCACACAAGTCAAATTGATTGTGATATGGCAGAATTTCAAATACCCCAAAATGGTTTTATCCATTAACCGGATGAATATATTGCTTAAATAAAAAATCTTGTCATAAAGTCCTACTGTTCAAGTATCGTTTCTTAGTGACTCATATCCAGTGCTAAGCTGCCCTCCATTCTGGCTCAGAACACTGGGTCATTGTTCTAGAGAGTACCACTAGATCTGCTTGGGTGTGATGTCTCATCCATGTTCTGTGAGTCTCTACTGGGTGATTGGGGATGGACTGGGCACTCTTCCAGACTCCAGGCCCATTAAATGACTGCACCAGGGCCCTCTCTGGATCTAAGGCTATAATCACACTGAGCCACAGTCAATGTAACTCTCAGATATTGCAGTGCTCTTGTCTTTTGCTGGCATACTGAGGATTATTTATGTGATCTTATTATAGTGTATTCCTCCAAGTTTCTCTTGTTGAGAAAAATCAGTTGTTTTAAAAGCAAATGAGTCTAAATTCAAACTGTGGTTGATAGCTTTGACCGGTAAGATAGAATGTGGGTGGGAGGAAACAATGAAGGGGGTTATGACATATATTTTTGTAATCACAATTTGAAAAAATTTGGAAATAGACAGTAAACGTTCACCTTTATTTAAGCAGGTAGGCCAGTTGAGAACAACGTTAAACTCAATACATCATGCTCTCTGTTTAGTCCAAAGTTGTACCAACGACTAATCTCCTTAGTCAGAGCTTTGTCCTTCATGGAGCTCTTTGTAAAGGTGCACACTCCTCAGCTCTCACTGTACACACTGCCCCTCATCTACTCAACACATACAGTAGTAAGACTGCCATCACTGACTACAATTGCTGTTTTACCGTCACAAGAAAACACAACTTATGCTTTTACCTCAGAAATGCTTTCATGAGCTGCTATGACCTTCTGTTATTCAGTCCCTTATTTGTTCTCATCCCTCGTTCAATAAAGGTATACCAGCCTCCAAGGTCAGAACGAGAGAGAGGGGAAAGGGGGGATGGGACGGTCCTGCTGTGGAAAGGAACAACAAGAGTACCTCTCTTGTACGTTTCTGTCTCTACTTATTGTCTCTAACCGCTACGGACGTCTGTTAGGCCTCATCTTTCCACTGAGCTATAGAGGTCATGAAGGATTACGTTGACATGAGCAACAATCTCAATCATGCCCTGACAATCTAATACATTTCACATTGTTTAGTGGTAATAATATAGGAAAATAATCCTGCAGCAAGAGGAAATGTGAACTATTATGTGAATTGTAATTAATTAAAATTTTTGTATTGGTTGATAGATTTTTTGTAAAATCAAGTCAGACATTTCTAATTGGAAATTATAAACCACAAATACACTACAAGTTCTCCTGCAACAGGGTGATCAAATTAAGATCATATAACTGTAAGTGTGATTTTTAAGCTTTTCCTTTATAGTGAAATGGAATCTTCCAATGACTGTGTCAAACAGCAAGTCATAGAAACACAGAAGTTCTGTCGAATTTACAGAGAAATATCATGACATCAAATTTTTTAACTGATTTATTAGAAATCTGTCACATTACATCCTGTGTGGTGACGCGTATTTAATCGTTATGGAACATTTGTACATCGCCATTGTCACGTCACAAATAAAGGATCATGGGACCTTAAACAAGATGAGAGAATGGAAACACTGCTATGTACTCAATGACATCCGCCCTGCTCTCTCTCTCTGTCGCTCTCTCTGCATTCAAGTTGGATGAATGAGATTTGTCAAGCACAAAATCATAATTACAAGCCCATATTCCCCTCATCGCTGGAGGACACTGGTCTGTGATGGTGGCTACGGGAGTATCCTCTCCTAGTGAATTGTACCAACCTAATTATCATGCCTTAATTAGTATCAGGGGTAAACCTCGGTGGGACACCTGCCGACTTAATTTATATCCTGACAAGCTAGGAACAAGTGTTAATGTGCTGTATTTATGTGTGCATCAGGAGGAGGAAGCTGGAGGAAGAGGCTCAGGTCTCCTCTGCCACAGACGTATATATACACATGCAACAGAAGAACAGTGAGACAGAGCCAGGCAATTACAGTGAAGGGCTAGGAACCGTTAAGGGAAGCTGAGGCCCAATGATGATGTCGTGGAGTTGCAGTAACAGCAAATGCCCTCAGCTACTTGGAACCAGGATGAGGAAATAAAACACAGCTCAGATTTATGAATATTGTCTTGGTATTGGGATTTGAGACACGTAAATGCATTGCTGTATTTACACTGAACCAAAATATAAACGCAACATGCAGTTACAGTATATATAAGGAAATCAGTCAATCTGTGAAGAGCACACTTCTCCAGCTTGCCAGTGGCCATTGAAGGTGAGCATTTGCACACTGAAGAACTTTCCTGAGACAGTTTGTGCAGAAATCTTTTGGTTGTGCAAACCCACAGTTTTATCAGCTGTCCGGGTGGCTGGTCTCAGACGATCCCGCAGGTGAAGAAGCCGGATGTGGAGATTCTGGGCTGACATGGTTACACGTGGTCTGTGGTTGTGAGGCCGGTTGGACGCACTGCCAAATTCTCTAAAATGGCATTGGAGGCGGCTTATGGTAGATAAATTAACATAAAATGAACTGGCAACAACTCTGTTGGACATTTCTGAGTCAGCATGCCAATTACACGCTCCCTCAACTTGACATCTGTGGCATTGTGTTGTGTGACAAAACTGTACATTTTATAGTGGCCTTTTATTGTCCCCAGCACAAGGTGTACCTCTGTAATGATCATGCTGTTTAATCAGCTTCTTGATATGCCACACATGTCAGGTGGATGGATTATTTTGGCAAACTAACAGGGATGTAAACAAAGTTGTGCACAAAATTTGAGATAAATAAGCTTTTTGTGCATACGGAAAATGTCTGGGATATTTCATTTCAGCTCATGAAACATATGACCAACACTTTACAAGTTGCGTTTATATTTTTGTTCTGTGTAGATATGGACACATAAAGGGATAGTAGGAAAAATGTACTTATTGTGACACAACTGGCGACAGATCCTATACTGCAACGATGGGGTCCCAAAAGTCTCGAGCCGCGACAAGGAGACGATAGCGTTCAGTAAAAAAAGTGAAACTCTGACGAACTGAGACAATTGTTGTCCTATTATTCACAAATAGAAGTGTTGTCTGTTGCCAGAAACATACCTTTACATTCAATAAAATGGGTTAGGATGGCAGAAGAAACCTGCAAAATGGCAAGCGTACGTTTCTGTCTCTACTTATTGTCTCTAACCGCTACGGACGTCTGTTAGGCCTCATCTTTCCACTGAGCTATAGAGGTCATGAAGGATTACGTTGACATGAGCAACAATCTCAATCATGCCCTGACAATCTAATACATTTCACATTGTTTAGTGGTAATAATATAGGAAAATAATCCTGCAGCAAGAGGAAATGTGAACTATTATGTGAATTGTAATTAATTAAAATGTTTGTATTGGTTGATAGATGTTTTGTAAAATCAAGTCAGACATTTCTAATTGGAAATTATAAACCACAAATACACTACAAGTTCTCCTGCAACAGGGTGATCAAATTAAGATCATATAACTGTAAGTGTGATTTTTAAGCTTTTCCTTTATAGTGAAATGGAATCTTCCAATGACTGTGTCAAACAGCAAGTCATAGAAACACAGAAGTTCTGTCGAATTTACAGAGAAATATCATGACATCAAATTTTTTAACTGATTTATTAGAAACCTGTCACATTACATCCTGTGTGGTGACGCGTATTTAATCGTTATGGAACATTTGTACATCGCCATTGTCACGTCACAAATAAAGGATCATGGGACCTTAAACAAGATGAGAGAATGGAAACACTGCTATGTACTCAATGACATCCGCCCTGCTTTCCAAGAAACCGATGACAGTGCTGATCACAAACTATCGTTTTTTGGAGAGCACAGCCTTTTCAGCTCAATGAGAGAGGTGCCACACCAAACCCCATGTACAGCGGGTGAAATAAGTATTGAACACGTCACCATTTTTCTCAGTAAATGTATTTCCAAAGGTGCTATTGACATGACATTTTCACCAGATGTTGGTTACAACCCAAGTAATCCATACATACAAAGAAACCAAAACAAATAAATTAAGTTATGTGTAATAATGTGAAATGACACAGGGAAAAAGTATTGAACACACTTACTGATATTTATTTAATACTTTGTACAAAAGCCTTTGTTGGTTATGACAGCTTCAAGACGCCTCCTGTATGGGGAAACTAGTCGCATGCATTGCTCTGGTGTGATTTTGGCCCATTCTTCCACACAAACAGTCTTCAAGTCTTGAAGGTTCCATGGGCCTCTTCTATGAATCTTGATCTTCAGTTCTTTCCATAGATTTTCAATGGGATTTAAGTCAGGTGATTGGCTGGGCCATTCTAGCAGCTTTATTTTCTTTCTTTGAAACCAATTGAGAGTTTCCTTGGCTGTGTGTTTGGGATCATTGTCTAGCTGAAATGTCCACCCTCGTTTCATCTTCATCATCCTGGTAGATGGCAGCAGATTTTTGTCAAGAATGTCTCGGTAAATTTGCCCATTCATCCTTCCTTCAATTATGTGAAGTTTGCCTGTACCATTTGCTGAAAAGCAGCCCCACACCATGATGTTCCCACCTCCAAACTTCACTGTTGGTATGGTGTTTTTAGGGTGATGTGCAGTGCCATTTCTCCTCCAAACATGGTGTGTATTATGACATCCAAACAGTTCAATTTTGCTCTCATCTGACCACACTATATTCTCCCAGTATTTCACTGGCTTTTCCAAATGTTGTGCAGCAAACTTTAAATGAGCTTCAACATGCTTTTTTTTCAGCAATGGAGTCTTGCGTGGTGAGCGTGCATACAGGCCATGGCGGTGGAGTGCATTACTTACTGAGACAACAGTACCTGCTAATTGCAGGTCTTTTTGAAGCTCTCCACAAGTGGTCCTTGGCTCTTGGACAACTCTTCTGATTATTCTTTTCACTCCTCTGTCAGAAATCTTGCGAGGAGCACCTGGTCGAGGCAAATTTATGGTGAAATGATTGTCTTTCCACTTCGGTATTATGGCCCCAACACTGCTCACTGGAACATTCAGAAGCTTAGAAATGCGCCTATAACCAATGCCATCATTATGTTTTGCAACAATTAGGTTGCGAAGGTCTTGAGACAGCTCTTTGCTTTTACCCATCATGAGATGTGTCTTGTGTGACACCTTGGCAATGAGACCTTTTTGTAGGCCATCAGTTGGGACTGAACCAGCTGATATTAATTTGCACTGACAGGGGGCTGGATTGCTTTTTAATTACTGATAGTTTTCAGATGTTGTCTTGGCTTTCCATGCCTTTTTGCACCTCCCTTTCTTCATGTGTTCAATACTTTTTCCCTGTGTCATTTCACATTATTACACATAACTTAATTTCTGAACTTATTTGTTTTGGTTTCTTTGTATGTATGGATTACTTGGGTTGTAACCAACATCTGGTCTAAAAGGCTTCCGATGCATTATGAATAGATTTGTGTGTTCTCACTAAATGCCTTCCGTTCAGTGCAGGGGCTGTGTGTGTGTGTGTGTGTGTGTGTGTACGTGTGGGCTGAAGTCGCTGGTCACCATAGCAACACCCACCCGTAGCATGCGCTCCAGCAGGTATATTTCACTGGTCATCCCCAAAGCCAAAACCCCTCTTTTGGATGCCATTCCTTCCAGTTCTCTGCTGCCAATGACTGGAGACTACCATCTCCCTCAAAAACTTTAAGCATCAGCTGTCAGAGCAGCTTACCGATCACTGCACCTGTATATAGCCCTTCTGTAAATAG
>CM042381.1:30289923-30319923 GCA_023634145.1 Thymallus thymallus
ACTACTCCATCAAGCAGACAAACAAAACTTACTCCAGTGCCCCCTCCATCTCCCTCCAGGAGATTGTGAAAGCTTTGGCAAGCCTGAGTGAAGATGTTGTTTTTGTTAATAAATAAAGATTAGGAAACAGACTCTGGTCTTAATCCCCCCCGCTTCTCTCTCTCTACATCGCTCATTCCCCTTCTCTCTTTCTCTCTCTTTCTCTCTCTCACCCTCTCTCTCTCTCTCTCTCTCTCTTTCTCTCTCCCTACCTCCATCTCTCCTGGCAGGAGAGTTAGCCTAGTAAGACAGCTCTTCTTCACCATATGAGCTGATGAGTTCTGAGAAGCATGGAGCACACTGAATGTGAACCCCCCCCTCAGGTTTCTTTCCTCCCCTCTCCTTTCTTAAGTAGATTCTCGCTGGCAGACAGTACATGTTGTGTTGTATACTTGACAGCGGCATAAGAACAGCATACGCTGGATTCACAAAATGCCAGAGGAACAGAATCAGACTTTTACCCAAACTAGTTGAGAAACATTGCCCAACATTTTTTTTATTTCACCTTTATTTAACCAGGTAGGTCAGTTGAGAAGAAGTTCTCATTTGCAACTGCGACCCATGACCCTGCCAATGGTCCAATCACTGTCAGTGAGATACACATTTTTGTGCTCACCATCTAGGATGTCAGTTACATAGTGACAACCACACTGACAACATGTTAAGAGGTGTGCAGTTTTCTAGGAGGGTAATAGCGACTGAAGTGGGAGGTTTAGAGATGGGCCTCTTATCTATATCTTGTGGTGTTTGGAGTTGAAGCGTGACTGAGATGTAGATTATCACCTATGACTGAGTGAGGCCTTATTTCCTTGATTAGATCTGTTCAGAAATGAGGAGACGTTAAAAGATAGTGTTTGTGGAAAAAAGTTCAAGAAAAAAATTAGAACAACTATATATGTAGACAGCTGCTAATGAAGCCATTATCAATGTTGGTTTTTCTTAGGGACGTTTGACTAAATGTTGTCCAGTATGATGTGGCAACTCATTCATGCATATAAATAGGACAGTAATTTCCCCGTTGTAGCTCTACCCACAGCCAGAGCATCTGTGGTCGTCCCTTATGTCCTCCTCTTGCTTCCATCATCACAGCCTTAACCTCTGTCAACTCTCCTTCTACCCACAAGCCTCGGGTGCACTCTAGCCCGACCCTGGAGGGAGGGAAGGATTTTATCATCCAAAGTGAGAAAGAGAGAGAAATGAGGAAAAATCACATCAAAAGAAACAACAGCAGCACATGAAGAGGTTCTGAGGCAACAATGGTCCTGCCATAAGTACCACCTCCGTCACCCACCTCCGTCACAAAGGCACATCTTAGCCAATCACGGGCTTCAAAGCAGCCTCGCGGCGGACCAAAGTGCAGCCGGCGTAATCGAATTGTCATTGTATTGCCTTCTGATGTAAAAGGCTGCTCTTTTCAGGGCCTGTGAATATGGATGAATAGGTCTCAGGCAGAGACGGAGACCTTAACATGATTTAAGAGAGTTTAAATGAGTCTGGTATGGTATTAAGCTGCACTTTGGGGCAACTGTGTTATTCATACTTCACAATGGGCCTCTGTTAGAGTGGTGGTGCACCGTAGTTATTATCATAGCCTCTGGAAATATACCCATCTCATCTCAAAGGAAAGGTGTCCCAAGCCAGACGAATACAGGCTAAGAGACACATAGATGCATGTGCACGAACACACACCAACATATCTGCTTAGAACAATCTTGATGAAACCCAGGACAGGAGTCAAGGGCAGAGTGGGAGGGACGTGTTTGTCATCTCTCCCTCCTCTCCATCCACCTCAGGCCATCTCAGAGGCATCAGTTCTGTAATGAAATGTTGGTCTGTGTTTCTAGTGTGAGGGGGACAAGTAGCCTCGCTTTCTCTGATCTCTGACTGAGCACTTTAATGGTATTCAGCACGACGCGTAATAAAACCCTGAATAAATATGAAAAAGACAACATTCACAGCTAATTCCAACACGATGGACGTTCAGATGAATTATTTATTTAATGGGATTTTAATCACTCCCGGAGCCTTTGTAGGTCATACCTGTATCACTGATTCTATATTTATTCCTGCCGTTGGACATATGATCTTATATGAAAGACAATAACGGTTGTAGTCACTGTTATCCCTGTTGACCCTCTCAAGCACTGTAATGCATGTAATAACCTTTATGATAAATCATATCTGATAGATACATCACATCATTTTTCTGGACTTTCAACATGTGGCCCTCCATCCATTCACCCTTCCATCTATCCATTCATTTATCCATCCTTCCTTCCATCCAGCAATCCATCCATCCGTCCTGAGGAAACAGTGTCAGGCTGCTGTTATTGCTCAGGGAGAAAACACACCAGCATGTCTGACTCTGCACTTACCTGTAGCCTCCTCCTTCATTAGCCAATGGCACCTTTAGCTTATGGCCGGGGCAGCGGCAATGTCTATAGCATAATGACATTTATGAAGAAGAGCCACTTGGTATGCTTGCTATGCGGCAGCTAGGTCCCCGCACTCAGAGAAACCCACATGCTCTCTTTTATAGATTGCATAATGGCTTGCATGAAAACGGTTTCACACTAACATAAATCAAATGTCAAAATACAACCGGAGCAAGACAATTCCCATGGCGTACACACACACACACACACACACACACACACACACACACACACACACACACACACACACACACACACACACACACACACACACACACACACACACACACACACACACACACACACACACACACACACACTGAAGACACACAAAGGAGCCAGCCATCCAGAAAACTCACAGCCCCTGCTTATGCAGATCCATGTAGTACTTAATAGCATACATAATAATTTATTAAGAAATGTTAAATATTCATCAATATTAAATTAATCATTTATAGCAGATCTTTAAATTAAAGGGTGTCCTTGAAGTTGCAGATGTGAGGAGTGCCTTCTGCAAAGAGACAATCCCCTGTGGGTATTTTACATCTCTGATGTACAACACTTGGACTGCTATTGTTTAATGAGTATCCCCACTTTGATGCATCCAGACCTTTAAAGAAAAGGAATGGAAACACACACACATGTACAGAACAAATGCCACAGTAAAAGTCATTAATTGCTAGTGCAATAATTAACATAATGTTGGGGAAAACACGTTGTTTTAAAAGATACAGTGTGTGTCGGTCTGAGATCAGAAAGAGAGAAAGAACAGAAAAGGAGAACATTACAGCAGCCTAGCGTCATGCTAACCACAACCTCCCATGCACAGGGGATACCTGGGCCGTCTCCTTCCACACCTGTCCCCCACCTCACCCACTCCCCCACCCACAGGTACACCTGGACACCCCTCTATAAGCGCAGCAAGGTTAGAACATAGAGATGAGTGCTAATGTCGAGGAGGCACATGTGCAGTACTGTATGATAGCCAATTTATTTTCCTACACACAGTATCTCTGATTACCCCATTACCAGTGGAGTAAAGTACTTAAGTAAAAATACTTTAAAGTACTACTCCACTACTTTCCTAAAGAAAATGATGTACTTTTTACTCCATACATTCATCCCTACTTCCTCTGATCTGGCGGACTCACTAAAGACAAATGCTTCATTTGTAAATTATGTCTTAGTGTTAGAGTGTGCCCCTGGCTATACGTAATTTAAAAACAAGAACATTTTGCCATCTGATTTTCCTAATATAAGGAATTTGAAAGCATTTCAACTTTTGATACTTAAGTATATTTTAGCAATTACATTTACTTTTGATAAAACCAAATGCTTTTAGACTTTTACTCAAGTAGTATTTTACTGGGTGACTTTCACTTTTTCTTGAGTCATTTTCTTGGTTTTAGTCTGCCTTTCCTTTTACTCAAGGTTGCATAACAATCATCATAACAGTACTCAATTAGGTACTTTTTCCACCACTGCCCATTACGCATCTTCTTTCTCATGAACTCCTCTCCAGCTTGATGCCGCGTGGCGGAAAGGTTTAAATAAGTAGGTCTGTTGTCTCAGTTTGGGGTTATAATAGTGAGAGGTTCGGCGCGAGGTTAGGCAAAACAAGGCGGCTTATAAAAGATTATGCCACCATGATAGCAACTCATCAGGAGATAATTCATTTCCGGGCCTCTCTCACCCCTCCCTAAGCCTGCTTATTAGAGGGCTTATATTTACATCAGGGCACATCTTTTCTCTCCCATTTACACAGTACTGAGGAAGACTGCACGCCCATGTTTGATTCTGCCCTTAAACTCACACAGCTCTTGATGATTGTGGTTGAGATGTAGTGAGATAGGCACACTAAACCCATGGCCGAAGGGACTGAGAACGTATTTGAAACGTATTACTCCAATCAGATCATTTAATTTAACTAGATTTGTTTCCTTCATTGATGAAAGACAATAAGAGGTGAGTCGTTAGATAAAAGGGGTCTTTTAGGCCTGATTGGTTTTAATGATGAAAACCTGATTGTTTTTGGTAGAGTTTAGAATAATTGTATGTAACAGGAAATAACTGACACGAGGTTCCCTGTTCATGTAGTATCACATCATTTCCTTATGCACTAAAAACAATTGCAATAATGTAATATATCATTGGGCAAAAATAAAACAAAATACAATGTAATGTTTTAGCGTATGATTTTGGGGGGTTTTGTTTAACTGAAGGCAGCTTTGTTTTGTGTTTGACCACCAACAGTTTTAGAATATGACAAGAGAATATGTAATAATAGTTGAAACTCTGATTAAGGGCCAGATCATACATAGTAAGGTCCTACTCTATGAAGCCTATTTAAATCAGGCCAATTTCCCTAGAAAGAGGAACGTAGAAAGCCTACATCCACCACTAAAATAGCACCCAGCCCAGGGCTAACTCTGATTGAATGTTTTATCACAGACAATCCCGAGTGCTGGAAAAAATAACTAATTCATTCATCCCTGTTCAAGTAAAGCACTGTAACAACCATGTAATTCTACCTAGATTTTCCCTTTCGTAATACTTTGATTTGTCATGTTATTTTAGTCTCTTCCATCCCTCTTCCTCTATATCTCTTTTCTTCCCTCGTTCACAGTATGCTACATATCAGTGTGCAGTAATTCAGCTTTTTATATCTCCACTCTCTCATTCTCTCGTTCACTTATTGAGTATCCTGCCTCAGTCGTGTCGTGGCAGGGCAGAGGGAGTTATTCGGCGCTCTGCCGCGGTAAAAGGATACAGTAAGTAGGTGTCCGGGGCAGCTTAGGAAGGGCACGGAGATCCATCAGAGTGGCGTATATGATGGATCGCGCCAGCGTCCGGGATGAATAGAATTGCAACGCAAAACACACAGAGGCCTAAATAGGAGGAGGAATATACATTACATCCATTTAATCATCCACCGCCACGCGTGCGTTACCGTAGCGAGGCAGGCGGGCCAAGCTCTGCTCTACTTTCCCTTTCTACCTCTCTCTTTCTCTTTCCCTTTCTCTCTTTCTATCTCTCTCTCTCTCTCTCTCTCTCTCTCTCTCCGTCTCCCTCTCCCTCTCTCTCCCGTTGCCTTCAAAGGCCTCAGCCAGATTGATTATGTACAGGACAGCAACAAGCAGAGATGCAAAACACCTGCCAAGGAGAGGATGCTGCATGCTTTTTCACCATGCCACAAAAAAAATACTGTAAGAAGACATAGAGAAAAGAGAGAACGAGGAAAAGCCATTGGCTTCATAACAATACTGTGTAGAATGTTGTCACTTAGTAATACACAATACATCAACCATATTCTCCTCTCAAAATCATAAACCTACAATTAGAATTCCAATAGACCATGGCTCTCCAACTCTGTTCTTGGAGAGCTACCGTCCAGCATTCCTCATCCAACACTAATCTACATTTTACATGTTAGTAATTTAGCAGACGCTCTTATATAGAGCAACTTACAGTAGCGATTGCATACATTTTTATACTGGTCACCCTTGGGAATCTAACCCACAACCCTGGCGTTGCAAGCACCATGCTCTACCAACTGAGCTACACGGGACATACCTGATTCAAAAAATTAGCTGGTTGATAAGCTGAACCAGGAAGGTAGCTCTCCAGGAACAGGGTTAGAGTCCTACATATGTTAGCTTTTCCACTGGTGTGGAGCTGAAGAGAGATAGGAGTAATCACATGGCAGCATGACAAACCAGAAGTGTCAGTGTGTTGACACGTCGGAGGACCAGAGAGCTCAGTGGGGAATTGAGGTGAAATGTCAAAGGATATCTAAGTTTACACAGCTGCAGGGCAGAGTATCCCGGAATCCCTCGCTACTGTCTGACGGAGGAGGGGAAAGAAGTGGAGGCCATTAGGAAGGAATACCAAAACAGGGAAAAAAGACAAGGTGCTGGGCGGGTTGGATGTCTCATCACCATCTCCCACACGTAATTGTCTTCACACCCAACGCCTGGTTTAACCTCCAGGTTGAAACACTCAAAACCTTTTAGACTGCTGTTTAAAACGCCACCACCAAGGTCAACCTGAAGAAACGTATTCAGTATTTTTGTTTATTTTCACTAATCTTGCACTCCAGTATCTCTATTTGCACATCATAATTTGCACATCCTTCATTCCTGTGTTAATGATGATAATTCTGTAATTTATTTCACCACTATAGTCTTATTTATTGTCCTACCTCCTAACCTTACTGCATTTTTGCACTACATTTTGCACTCTGTATATAGATTTTTTCTATTGTGTTTTTGACTGTTTGTTTAATGTGTAACTCTGTGTTGTTATTTGTCGCACTGCTTTGCTTTGTCTTGGCCAGGTCGCAGTTGCAAATGAGAACTGGTTCTCAACTGACCTACCTGGTTAAATAAAGGTGAAATAAAAAAATAAATAAAAAATAAGGTGGCGATACAGCAAACTCTTCAGATTAATGTGACGATACGGCAAACTCTTCAGATTAAGGTGACGATACGGCAAACTCTTCAGATTAAGGTGACGATACGGCAAACTCTTCAGATTAAGGTGACGATACAGCAAACTCTTCAGATTAAGGTGACGATACGGCAAACTCTTCAGATTAAGGTGACGATACAGCAAACTCTTCAGATTAAGGTGACGATACGCAAACTCTTCAGATTAAGGTGACGATACGGCAAACTCTTCAGATTAAGGTGACGATACGGAAAACTCTTCAGATTAAGGTGATGATACGGAAAACTCTTCAGATTAAGGTGACGATACGGAAAACTCTTCAGATTAAAGTGACGATTTGTTTTGCATGACTGACATTGTTGTCATTGTGTATGTTTTATGCTGACGGTATTCATTGATGGTCTGATGTAGCTATGTCCTAATATGTACACCATCCTATTCCTATGCATTCAGCGCTATCAATGCCAACATCTCCCTCTTGGCCCACTTTGACGAGAGCTGTCCTACATGTCAAGGCTGAGACCAAAGTACAGGCCATCCCTCACCTCCTGAGACCAACAAAACACTGACAGTTTCAACTCACTGGGTTACCTGTTTAATGTTAGGATTTTGAAGGACTCCCGCCTAACTCAAGACGAAGGGGGAAACAGCAGATGGAGGGAAATGAGCAGGATGAGAGGAGATCAAGATTGCACGACTTGAAAAGACACTTTCGATAAAGGAGAGCAAAGCCGCTTTTATGTTTCTTTCATGAGGGGATGAAGACAGGAACCACTCAGATATTCCAATATACATGGTGAGGTTGTGGTGCTCTTTCTTACAGATTCAAAACCCCTCACCACTCATAAATATACATGAGACATATGTAAATTATATTTCACAGAACATTTCTTTTGTTTTTTATGTGAATGTTGCATTAAGCCATGTGTGATTGTTATGCAAGTTTTATTTGCATAGTATATTATCTACAGCAGTAAAGATAGAACAAATTAATCAGTATTTTTTGCGGGGATCTACAAAGCAAACACTTCCTGTTGAAATTACTATGAAGGAGGTTAGGTTATTTTCTACACCCATAAGCTCTGTAGAATCTGAGGTTGTGGTGGGTTAACTGTCTTTTGACTCCAAGGCATGGTGGAGCCTCTCTGCCAGCCGGACCCACAGACTCCCCCTCACCTCTGGTAGCTGATCTGGGGAAGCTCTGGGGCCTGGCCAATGGGGAGGGAGATAGGAGAGAGGGGAGGGGAGTGGCTGGATGACAAACGAGGATGTCACAACATTGATGCAAGGTTAGCACTGGAGCTAATGTAGCTGTGCTGGGGCAGGGCGCCCCAAGGATCGACCTCGCCAAGGGGGGGGCATGTACGAGCCCAAGATAAACTACTGTTGGGGGCATGGCACTGCCCCAAGCCCCTCCACTGCCCGCTAAGCATGCACACACACACACACACACACACACACACACACACACACACACACACACACACACACACACACACACACAGAAACACCTCCCCCTGCACATTTATCTGACCATCACATCCAGCTCTTAGAGATCCCAGTTGTTCATAAAGGTTTGACACAGCACTATTCACTGTTTATATTAAGCTGAGTAAAACTTATTTGTCTCTTGCAGGGTTAGAGTGGGGGCATATCTATCAGGGGATCGTTTTGATTTTCTGTTTGACCCTGTCGCATATTCTCATTTCGGAACTATTCCATCTAATACTCTGAAACGTGATCCTTGAGGTAAATGATCAATCATTGGACAAAAACATAGTTTTTATTGCACTCACTCTTTAATCCAGCTGTCTGACAAATCAAGTGTGCCCTCTTGTAGAGCTATAACAGCAGTATAATAGCAGGAAACCTCTCACTTAAACTGGCAAACCTAATTGAACTATTGATCTAACTGCAGACCAGGAGACAGAGAGCGAGAGGAGACCACTTTACGGTTCACATTTCAGGAACTCTCTGCCAAGCCGTGCTGCTGCTGTCCAGCCACATCATCTACATGGGAACATGCTCGCCACAGTCCACCCCGGTTCAACTACACAGATGATTTTAACACAGGGAGATGTTTCCTGAAGAGAAGGGGTGCCACAGCAGACAGCCATGGGAAAAATGAGAGAGAATAATGAAAAAGACATACGATTGTATGACATGTCTCCCAGCAGGGCTTTAAGGAGCTCCACTTCCTGCCAGGAGAGGAATGGAATGCTGACATCTCCCTGATGGAGGCTCATACGCATTTTTGATTAGTCAAGAGGGGATATGAAGGTCAATACTCCATGCTTTGATTGGACAAGGAAGGATATGGAGAGGCCATTGTGAAGTGTCCTCATGCCTTTTAGGAGCCAGGGTAGATGGGTGACTGGAGATATGACAATAATTAAAAAAGAACGGAGGGAAAGAGGAAGGGAAGGAGGATCATGTGGCCTGATAGGAGAAAAGCAAAGGAGGAGAGTGTTTTTAATACATCTTCATTACAACAACTACACTACATGACTAAAGTATGTGAACATCTCCTTCCAAAATCATGGGCGTTAGTATGGAGTTGGTCCCCCCCCCCTTTGCTGCTATAACAGCCTCGACTCTTCGGGGAAGGCTTTCCACTAGATGTTGGTACATTGCTGTGTAGACTTGCTTCCATTCAACCACAAGAGCATTAATGAGGTCGGGCACTGATATTCTGCGTTTTAGGCCAGGCTCGCAGTCGGCGTTCCAATTCATCCCAAAAGTGTTCGATGGGGTTGAGGTCAGGGCTCTGTGCAGGCCAGTCAAGTTCTTCAACACCGTCAAACCATTTCTGTATGGAACTCGCTTTGTGCACGGGGGCATTGTCATGCTGAAACAGGAAAGGGCCTTCCCCAAACTAGGGCCTTCCCAAAACTGTTTCCACAAAGTTGGAAGCACAGACTTGTCTAGAATGTAATTGTATGCTCTAGCGCTACAATTTTCCTTCACATGAACTAAGGGGCCTAGCCCGAACCATGAAAAACAGCCCCAAATAGCCACCAAACTTTACAGTTGGCACTATGTATTGGGGCAGGTAGCGATCTCCTGGCATCCGCCAAACCCCGATTAGTCCGTCAGACTGCCAGATGGTGAAGAGTGATTAATCACTCCAGAGAACGTGTTTCCACTGTGTGTCCTATGGCGACGAGCTTTAAACCACTCCAGCAGGCATTGCACATGGTGATCTTAGACTTGTGTGCGGTTGCTTGGCCATGGAAACCCATTTCATGAAGCTCCCGACAAACAATTATTGTGCTGAAGTTTCTTCCAGAGGCAGTTTGAAACACAGTTGTGAGTGTTGCATCCAAGAACAGATGATTTTTAGGCGCTACGTGCTTCAGCACTCAACGGTCCCGTTCAGTGAGTTTGTGTGGCCACTTCACAGCTGAGCTGTTGTTGCTCCTAGATGTTTCCACATCACAATAACAGCAATTACAGTTGACCAGGGAAGAATATTTGACGAACTGACTTGTTGGAAAGGTGGCATCCTATGACAGTGCCACGTTGAAAGTCACTGAGCTCTTCAGTAAGGCCATTGTACTGCCAATTTTTGTCTATTGAGATTGCATGTCTGTGTGCTCGATTTTATACAACTGTCAGCAACGGCTATCTATCTATCTATCTATCTATCTATCTATCTATCTATCTATCTATCTATCTATCTATCTATCTATCTATCTATCTATCTATCTATCTATCTATCTATCTATCTATCTATCTATCTATCTATCTATCTATCTATCTATCTATCTATCTATCTATCTATCTATCTATCTATCTATCTATCTATCCATCCATCCATCCATCCATCCATCCATCCATCCATCCATCCATCCATCCATCCATCCATCCATCCATCCATCCATCCATCCATCCATCCATCCATCCATCCATCCATCCATCCATCCATCCATCCATCCATCCATCCATCCATCTATATGGCTAGTCCAGTCAAAGGTTTGGACACACTTAATCATTCCAGGATTGTTCTTATTTGTAGAATAATAGTGAAGACATCAAAACTATGAAATAACACATATGGAGTCATGTAGTAACCAAAAAAAGTGTTAAACAAACAAAATATATCTTATATTTGAGATTCTTCAAAGTAGCCATCCTTTTGCATGAAAGGAGCCACCCTTTGCCTTGATGACAGCTTTGCACACTCTTGGCATTCTCTCAACAAGGTCTGCCTTGTTAAAAATGTATTTGTGGAATTGCTTTCCTGCTTTATGCGTTTGAGCGAATCAGTTGTGTTGTGACAAGGTAGGGGTGGTATACAGAAGATAGCCCTATTTGGTAAAAGACCAAGTCCATATTATGGCAAGAACATCTCAAATAAGCAAAGAGAAATGACAGACCATCATTATTTTAAGACATGAAGGTCAGTAAATCCGAAATATTTCAAGAACTTTGAAAGTGCAGTCGCAAACACCATCAAGCGCTATGATGAAACTGGCTCTCATGAGGACTGCCACAGGAAAAGGAGACCCAGAGGATAAGTTAATTAGGGTTAACTGCACCTCGGATTGCAGCCCAAATAAATGCTTCACAGAGTTCAAGTAACAGACACATCTCAACATCATCTGTTCAGAGGAGACTGCATGAATCAGGCCTTCATGGTCGAATTGCTGCAAAGAAACCACTACTAAAGGACACCAATATTAAGAAGAGACATGCTTGGGCCAAGAAACACGAGCAATGGACCTTAAACCGGTGGAAATCTGTACTTTGGTCTGATGAGTCCAAATTTTAGATTTTTGGTTCCAACCACCGTGTCTTTGTGAGACGCAGAGTAGGTGAACGGATGATCTCCGCATGTGTGGTTCCCGCCGTGAAGCATGGAGGAGGAGGTGTGGGGGTGCTTTGCTGGTGACGCTGTCTGTGATTTATTTATAATTCAAGGCACACTTAATCAGCATGGCTACCACAGCATTGTGCAGCGATACGCCATCCCATCTACTTTACACTTAGTGGGACTATTATTTGTTTTTCAACAGGACAATGACCCAAAACACATCTCCAGGCTGTGTAAGGGCTAATTGAACAAGGAGAGTGACGGAGTGCTGCATCAGATGACCTGGCCTCCACAGTCACCCGACCTCAACCCAATTGAGATGCTTTGCGATGAGTTGGACTGCAGAGCGAAGGAAAAGCAGCCAACAAGTGCTCAGCATATGTGGGAACTCCTTCAAGACTGTTGGAAAAGCATTCCTCATGAAGCTGGTTAAGAGAATGCCAAGAGTGTGCAAAACTGTCATCAAAGCAAAGGGTGGCTACTTTGAAGAACCTAAAATCTAAAATACATGTTTAACACTTTTTTTGGTTACTACATGATATGTCTTCACTATTATTATACAATGTAGTAAATAATAAATAATAAGAGAGAGAGAGAAAGGGAGTGTGTGTATATGTGTGTGTGAGTGTGTGTTTGTGTGTGCATGTGTGTTTGTACATGTATACCTGTGTTCGAGCTTATGTGTATGTGTGTGTGTGTGTGTGTGTGTGTACTTTTGCGTGTGTGTGCAATGGGGGGAATTACAGAGACGGGGGCCCTTACACAACCCTACAGAGACAGCCCTGTCCAACAGCCTTCTCTAAAGCCTCCACCACTGATCTAACAAAGCTCCTCTTATTCAGGGCAGCAGACTGAAGCCTATGGGAAGAAAACCTCAAACTTCAGCTCAAACAGGGGGCTCTGTGGGTGCCAGTGTGGGCATGCCCGTATTAGAGAGAAAATAATCCTCTGCCCACACACTATCATCTCGCATAGCACCGGCACCCACAGGCCTTATTGCTGGGAACTTTCCACTACCAGCATCATCACCCAGCGTAATATGTTTCCATGTGTGGTGGCAATTAAAGGATCACAGCACAGAGGTGTAATGGGAGCCATGCTAGCTCTCTCTCTCTGCACAGACCACAGTGGCTCACACGTACCGGTAAAACCACAGTGGTACACTGCGACTACTGTACACAGGCCCCAGATGTAGGACATTAATTTGAGCCACTTTGCTACAGCAGGAACATAATCCTGCAGCAACAGGAAATTTGAAATATTGTGTGGATTCAAATGAATGGGTATTTTTGTAACAGTTGATACATTTTTCATGAGGGCAAATCAAATCTGTTTGGAAATTACAAACTTTAGAAGCCTTTATAAACCTCAAATAAATGACAATTCAAAACCATAGCCATTTCTTCTTTTCTTCATGGCGAGATGGGGCTGGATTTAGGCATGAACCACTGGGTTTGTTTGTATTTTCAGTAACATTTGGACGTCCCATCCCAGAGCTGGAACCCACTAGACTGCACATAAACGTAGTGCTACCAAGGTGAGCAACACAAACAGACCATTTTAACTAAGACACAAAGTACAGTAAGCATTTCCCTTTTCCATCATATTAACAGTGTGGCCATGCAGAGTCTCATTAGGAAGGCAATGGTCTGATTTGTCAGACGATAGCACCTCTGATCTGTGGAGCTGGATCCAAACCTGGCTTTCTAAAGGATCAGGTCCCCATTGTCCATTTTATTTATAATGATCTAAAATACAAAACTGATCTGTGATCAGTACTCTGAGATGCTTTTTGAATATGGGCATTCTGCAATGGCTTTGGACCATCAATAGTCCTCAGGATGAGCAAGGATTTTATGATCGTGGCCTGCATCTGATTTTCCTCTCTCCGAGTCCCTGGGTTTCTTTATGGTTCCTAAGATGTTGTTTTATTGTTTTATAGCTCTAAGAGGTTTTGCAGCAGTTGTATGAATTCTCTGAAGACAAGAGCAGAACGACGGCCATCCCCCCCGACTGACTCAGCTTGTTGAGAACATCTCCATAGTCCTGTAAATACAAACATTCAAGGAGAGGTGAATATGAGAGGCTGGGCTGCCAAACTTGTTGGTTATTTTCATCACACTTGTATGCCATAAGTACAACAGGTAGATCTAATCCCAGGTGGTTTTCTGGCTGCTTAGGTGGTTTGGTCTGTTTCTATGTTGTCAGTGGTGTACAAAGAGACACATATTCTAAAAACAAAAGGTTGTGGTATGTTCCAATCAGTACCTAATGTACAGGCTGAACAAGAACAGCACCCACGGAACTGCAACAGGACATACTCAACTGTCACCTCTTCCATGCCTCGCTTTTCCAATAGCCATCACCTACATAGAGAAACATCCTCTTCCACTTACCCCATCACCCCGCAGTGCAGTCAACACACAGAGTCAGTGAGCTATGAGCAATGAACCTTACCAATAGAGAAATATGGACAGTGATCTGAAAGAAGTGCAGAGGCTCCAGAGAAGCATCATCGGTCGCCTGTCACTCAACCCTCCACCCACCCTACTACCTTCTGACCCTCAGTCCACTGATAGGATGATGCTTCATCATATCTCTGAGAGAGGAGAGGGAGAGAAAGAGGGAAGGATAGAGAGACAGAAGTAAAGAGAGAGAGAGATAGAAGTAGAGAGAGAGAGAGAGAGAGAGAGAGAGGAATGAAAATGTAAGGAAAGTAATGAACAAGCACACTGTAATTTTGTTAGGAGTGAAAAATGGTGGTTGGCCTATTGAAAGCCACAGTGAGAATACGTTATACTGTATACTGTTGGACAGAGAGGGAGAGAGTTGAGTGGAGAGCTGGAGCTTGGAGAAAGAGGGAGGAGAGGCTGATTGGTGTTATGGTATTGAGGGGCATGGTGAGAGTGCTTTGGGGACAGTGGGGTTAATAGTCCAGGGGAAGACAGACCTGGCACCAGCATGTTATAATAATACACTTGGCAGGCCAAGTGGTGTCAACTCCTGTCATTCCCCTGGGGAGGGAAGGACACAGCCTAATCTGTATTCAGTCGTGACATTGTCCACATCTGATATGGAACATTAGCCCCTAACTCCCTCTATAGACTAGTGTCCTTCAGTTTATATTACTTTATGTTAATAGAGAGAGAACAGTCGGCGAGCCGTCGTTTGTCATTGTTAGTGGGGGTGCTCCCTACGTCTGTTTTAAATGCATGTGTTCACCAGATAGAGAGAGGTAAAGGGGGAGATGGGGAAGTAGACCTGACGGGGCAGGGAACCTCCTTGTTTTTCCATCTTTATTGATCTTTGATCCAACTAAAGAACGACCCCCTCTCCTTCCTCTCCCCCTGTCCTCCCTCTCCTCCATCTCCCCCCTCTCCTCCCTCCCTATCCCCTCTCTATGCCACGTTCCTCTTTGACTGTCTATTTTCCGTTCCTACTCTGAGCATCCGTGTCTGAGTGGCGCCAGGCATGAGCAGCGCTAGCTAACAGTGGTCTGGTCGTTGGGTCCATGTGAAACATTGAGCAGCGGGGAACTTGCTCCTTAACCTCCATCGTTTGGTTCCAGCTCTGTTACTCCTGGCTATTCACTCAGGAAGGAACTCTCTACCAAAGGGTTGAAGTTCTGGGAGAAGTGCCTTGACACTTGGTGAGAATTTCAACAGGCAAACCGGTTAAGTAGTTTAACATTGAAACAGACATTAGGGATCTCAATGAACTGTTATGAAACATAAAACAGTGAAAGGAAGATTGAAGACTTGAAAACGAGGAGTCAATCGTTTGGGAGAAAGCACAGACACACAGTTCTGAAACTGATACGGACCCACATCTTTTTCAACCTGTATTCGCCTTAATCTGGAACGTCAGTGGTCGCAGCGTGTTCTTACAATTGTGTTTCTATTTCCGGCAACATTCGACCGCCGCTAGCACATGCAAAAGTGGTATTTTTAGTTGAGAGCTTGATAGTTTTACACTGACAGAACCACACAAAATCCTAAAAAGCATTATATGTTCAGTTCGAGGCTGTCAGAATAATTGGATGAAGATGAGGCAGTTTTTACAAGAGCAATGTTTTGAACACCAACCTCTATCTCGATCTGAATGTAACATTACCTGTGGAGCCCCATACGACCTGCATCCACCACCTAAAAATGCTGTCTTTGCGGCTCTGGCTCAAATCGTTGAACCTAAAGCAACCACCAAAACGTCCCTTTGTGTGCTCCTACCATTTATTTGACAAGAAACCTACAGTGGAGCAGACTTACTTACTCCACTCGTGAAGAAGCATTGGGTGTTGGTTAAACAGTGATCAGTGACAGGTTTTATTTATTACATTTTTTTTGTATTTAACTAGACAAGTCAATTAAGAAAAATTCTTATTTACAATGACAGCCTACGTATACCGGGCCAAACTCGGACGAAGCTGGGCCAATTGTGCGCCACCCTATGGGACTCCCAATCACAGCCAGTTGTGATACAGTCGGGATTCAAACCAGGTTGTCTGTAGTGACACCTCTAGCACTGAGATGCAGTGTCTTAGACCACTAATCCACTTGGGAGCCCAAACACAGGGAAGCCAAGCGCTTGAGCAGTTTGCCTGCTCGCATTGTGCCTCCCTCTTGCTCTTGTATCTAAGCATAGTCTCATAATAGCACCATTTATTTCCTCTACAACTAAAAAAAAAATCTAGTTTTATATATACTTAATTATTATGATTATTAAATATTATTAGGAGCATCCGTGCACTATGGTGTTTTATTGTAGAGTTTTCTTATTAATTGTTCATTGACTTGTTTAACAAGGCACACTGATTTCTTAACAGATGACACAACAGGCTCACGTGTTCACCAAACTGAAAATGGGGATTGGCCAACACAGAGAAGGAATGGATATGCCTTCAGAGAAGGATGCCCAAACCCAATGGGAAGACCCATCTCTAAGTGATCCCAACTACAGCTCTGGTGATCATGTAAAGCCCACTACCTGTGAGGCAGGGCCACAGTGCCCAGCAGCACCTCTACAAAACCCTGCTGAGGAACGAAGCCCTCTGTCGAAGGATACAGGCTTGTCTCTTGCTGCCTTTTCTACCCTGGCGGAACATCTTCTACCCCTCAACAAAGACTGCAAATATATAACATCTACCCAGGCGGAACATCTTCTACCCCTCAACGAAGACAGCAAATATATAACATCTACCCAGGCGGAACATCTTCTACCCCTCAACAAAGACTGCAAATATATAACATCTACCCAGGCGGAAAATCTTCTACCCCTCAACGAAGACAGCAAATATATAACATCTACCCAGGCGGAACATCTTCTACCCCTCTACAAAGACTGCAAATATATAACATCTACCCAGGCGGAACATCTTCTACCCCTCAACAAAGACTGCAAATATATAACATCTACCCAGGCGGAACATCTTCTACCCCTCAACAAAGACTGCAAATATATAACATCTACCCAGGCGGAACATCTTCTACCCCTCTACAAAGGCAGCAAATATATAACATCTACCCAGGCGGAACATCTTTTACCACTCAACGAAGACAGCAAATATATAACATCTACCCAGGCGGAACATCTTCTACCCCTCAACGAAGACAGCAAATATATAACATCTACCCAGGCGGAACATCTTCTACCCCTCAACAAAGACTGCAAATATATAACATCTACCCAGGCGGAACATCTTCTACCCCTCAACAAAGACTGCAAATATATAACATCTACCCAGGTGGAACATCTTCTACCCCTCTACAAAGGCAGCAAATATATAACATCGGATTCTGGGTTCCTGGAGTTCCTCTGTCCAGGTGATGAGGTCATGGAATACTAGTCACTTTAATAATGTTTACATATCTGGAATTACTCATCTCATATCTATATACTGTATTTTATACCATTCTACTCTATCTTAGTAACTTAATAATATTTACATATCTTGCATTATTCATCTCATACAGTATGTGTATATACTGTATTCAATACTATTCTACTGTATCTTAGTCCATGCCGCTTGTCCAAATACGTACAACTCAACTTAACCTACCTAACTTCACCAACATGCGATACTTAGATTCCCCACAATAATGCAGCAGTTCTGTTGATTCACAAATACATGTTAACGTAACCAACAAATCACAACATTCTTAATTCAGCTTTCATCCAACAAAACGTTTGGTCTAACTGCTATGTTAAGCCTGACTATTTTATCATTCAGTGTCTAGATAAGGCAGTATTGCGCACTTTAATCTATAAAAGGAATAAAGAAAACAGGCTATAAAAATCAACTACAAGACCAAGTAATGTGGAGATTGATCATAGATATTGTTACGACCTGATATGGGGTTCTATTTGTTTGGGGTTATGTGTTACTTTTGTGTGTGTGTTATAGTTGTTCTTTCGTTCTGTGGGTAATCTCGCGGGGGTTTAAGGGGATAAATAGGGGCTAGTGTCTTTTCGGTGTTCTCTTTTTGTTCTTCTTGAGGGCGTCAGCACGCTGCCAGACAAGGTGGAGGCTGTAAGGGGGTGGCCAATCCCAGTGGGAAACAAAGAGGTGAAGAGCTTCCTGGGGCTGGCTGGTTATTACCGCAGGTTTGTGAGGGGGTTTGCGGGAATAGCTGCTCCTTTAAACCACCTCCTCAAAAAGGACACAGTCTATCAGTGGTCTGAGGAGCACCAGCAAGCGTTCGATGCACTCGAACGTGGCCTGGTGGAGGCCCCTGTGCTGGCTGCTCCAAACCCGAACCTCCCGTTCATCCTGGACACGGATGCAAGCAATGAAGGGTTGGGTGCTGTGCTGGCTCAGCGTGGGCCGGATGGGGAACACGTTATAGCGTATTTCAGCAGAACCTTTGACAAGGCTGAAAAACGCTATTGCGTAACCAGGAGGGAACTGTTGGCTGTTGTGGCAGCAGTACGCCACTTCAAGTACTACCTGGGGGGCCTGCCGTTTGTGGTCCGGACGGATGACTCTGCCCTGCAGTGGCTTCTCTCCTTCAAGGAGCCAGAGGGGCAGATCGCCCGCTGACTGGAGGAGCTGCAGCCCTACGACTTCCAGGTGGAGCACAGAGCCGGCCTTCGCCACAGTAATGCTGATGCCTTGTCTCGTCGCCTGTGTGCTGAGGACGGCTGTGGGTACTGTGCTAAACGGGTGGAGCGGGAACGAGAGCTGTGCATGGAGGAGGGAGTCACCGCCGCGGTGAGCCAACTGGTGGCGGCAGAGTGCCGGAGGCTCGAGACTGTGGACATCGAAGAGTGGAGACGTCGCCAGGAAGAGGATGCAGAGTTGCGTCCCTTTCTGAGGTGGGTGGAAGAGAGAATCCGACCACCATGGGGGGAAGTGGCCCCTCTCTCACCTATCACCAAAGGGTTGTGGGCCAAATTGACAAACCTTAGAGTAGCTGAGGGGGTCCTCCAGAGGGGATGGAAAAAGCCAGCAACCGGGGAAATGACATGGCAGGTAGTGGTGCCTAAAGGGCTGCAAGGGAGGGTGTTACAGCAGCTACATGGGGGGGTAGGCGCCGGGCATTTTGGGATCTCCAAGACATTAAAGCATGTGCGTCAGGGTTTTTATTGGGCCAGGCACAGGAGAGATGTGGAAGACTTCTGTAGGCAATGTGACGAGTGTGCTGTGAAAAAGGGACCCTCAGGTCAGTCACACGCTCTCCTATAACAATTCACAGTAGGGGAGCCCATGGAGAGACTGGGGGTGGACATTGTGGGCCTGTTTCCAACCACAGACAGGGGTAACATGTTCATTCTAACTGCTATGGACTACTTTACAAAGTGGCCAGAGGCTTACGCTATCCCAGATCAGGAAGCAGAGACGGTAGCGGAAGCATTAATAGGGGGAATAGTCAGTCGGTTTGGGGTACTACAGTCTATCCACACCGACCGGGGAAGGAACTTTGAGTCGCGGTTGTTCTCAGAGTTGTGTAGACGGCTAGGGGTTGAGAAAACACGCACTATTCCCCTTCATCCGCAGAGCGATGGACTCGTGGAGAGATTTCACAGAACTTTGGCAGAGCTGTGAATTGGCACCTGAGCGCAGAGCTGTGAATCCTTTGTACCGTGACCATCCATGTTTAGTGGCGTGGGCTGTGGCCATAACAACAGTCTAGTTTAGGTGATTAAACCTGTGTTCGCCCTAACGTTGTTTCTCACTCGCCTTATTTGTCCCAGCTCGGGACATTACAATATCATCTGAGAACTCTATCATAACGTTAGCCTATGGATTATATTAACTGTCACCACAACACATGTAGGCTTGTATGCTAGACTTGTATGCTAGAATCGCTTATGTTAAGTAATGTTAGACATAGAAATACAAGTGACTTTGCTTATTAGCCTACCTTCCACAACGTTGAGGCTGTATGACTTTCCAAGGCCAGAGATGCAAGCACATCCATCCGTCTCTACTGATCCATTGAACATCGGCCTTCAAAAATACAAATAATTTTACCATCCGACCTCCGAAGAGCCATGTGTGTGTGTTCCAAAATGTGAGCCATGTTTTGTTTTTTGTTTATTTGTTAAGATGTGTTAATAATGCGCGTTTCTTAATTATTAGCTAGCCACCGCTTTGAGGTAATTCGCTAGCGTTGACGGAAGTTGTGAAACGGAAACACAAACACAATCACGTTCTAATGGAACTAGATCAAGTGGGTGGGGCTACATAAAGCGAACAGACTCATAATCATATGAATGCATCATGTTACAAAATACTGGTCACTATCATTTGTCTAGTAATGCCCAAAGATGTAGGCCTAAAGTAACAAATCATTTTGCATGGGGATTTATTGAGTAGTGAAGCAACCGCACCACCTACTACAAGTAAACTAACAAATGTGCTATATGTCAACTAAACATCCTACGTCAACGTCTAGTTTTCTCAACCCCATTCACCTCTCCAGACCCTTGTATAATCCTTGTATAACTTTGTTTTGATGTTTTGTGTACTTCAGAAAAACAATGATCTGGTTGAACAGAAGATGTTCTTTACAATACAATTGAAAAGCACAACAGCAGCACTAATGATGATTTCACCAGTCAATTGCAAAACAGAACACAAGCAGAGCTACAATTAGAACCCTGCTTAACACAACGTACATCGTCTCATTTGAATAAAATAAAACGAGTGAGCGTCTGATGAAGTCAGTCGAGGGAATATTGTTTAAATCCAACTCTATTTTCTGACTTCTGTTGGAATTAATGCGGCTAATTGTCTTCAGCCAATTAGGAATCCATTCCCTGCTGCCGTCTGGTGAAACACTGCCAGCTAATTGGATTAAATCTTTATCATTTCCTGTGAAACTGGGAGCGAAAGGGGGATATGAAGGAACGCTATCGCCTTATAATTACAATCCCAACCTAATGACTGTGTTTTTATTAACATCCAACATCCAACCCTCTTTTCATGTGTGTCTCTTTGCCTTAAATAGGAGTGGAAAATCAAGCAGCCTGAAGATGCCGGGGTTCTTTTCTTACCATTTTGATAACATTGAATCGTTCACTGTAGGGACACTCCCTTCTGCTAATTTCTATTATTCTGAGAGCAATCCTAGTCTTTGTTTCAATGTCCATACTAGTTTAGAATGCATGCCCAATGTATTAGTTTGTTCTAAGTGATATACTAGCTGGTGCCCATATTGAAACAGAACCATAGGCTGCATTTACACAGGTAGCCCAGTTCTGATATTTTTCTAACAATTGGTGTTTTGACCAATCAGATCACATATTTTGTCAATAATTTAGCAAAATATCAGAATTGGGCTGCCTGTTTAAACACATTATTATCTCATAATCCAAGTTACATATAATTAAATGCACAGGTGTCCTAATGTCAACAGCTGTTCAAAATCCCACTCCTAACCCAATATCCATAAAGATTTGAAGGACATAAAGGATCTAGTTTTGCTTTTGAGAATGTATTTTCCTCTGTAACTCCTACCATCTGTCAGAGATCTCTCATCATCAACTCTGATGGAGCAGAGAGAACAGAATCATACTGATCATCAGACACTTGTTCTTTGTTCTCTACACACCGCCATCCTCCATCTGGTCACCAATGTGGAAATAGTATCATGTGGACATAAGACATTTTATCACTTTCCTTAAAGTGATCATTTGATTTTCAACTGGATTCTATTGATCCAATGCTTACTACACTTATCAGCCCTTACTATACCATGTTCCCCTGCCTCTTCAACTCTTAACTCATTCTCTTTCTTTCTCTTTCTTTACCCCCCCCCCTCTCTCTCCTGTATCTGTCTCTCTCTCTTCCTCCTCCTCTCTCTCTCCTATATCGCTCTCTCCTGTATCTCTCTCTCTCTCTCTCTCTCTCCTCTCTCTCTCTCTCTCTCTCTCTCTCTCTCTCTCTCTCTCTCTCTCTCTCTCGCTCTCTCTCTCTTTGCTCGATAATAAACCTGTGAGCATGCTGTGCAGTAAAACCCTGTCCCTGTCCACCCATGGGCTCTGCTCATCCTCTTAAATGACAATCAGAATTAATGGTATTACAGGGAGGGGGGATACTTCGGAGCCTCTTAAACCTGGCTCCATTATTGGCCTCTAGATTGGCAAGGCGGGGCTAGATGCTCAGTGGTAATGTACACTGGGTTTCATATCATCAGAAACAATAGAAAGTATTGGGTTTTATAGCAATGCTAATGCTTAACAACTATAAAGACAGAAGAAGGAGGCTATAGGTCATTATCATTAGGTTCCTGACCTCTCCACATGACAACATATCAGATTTATTATGACTACTTTATGAATTGGCACAGAGACATTATGAAACGTCACCAGTTTGGATTGGAAAGCCTGATAGTCCACTTAAAACACACTGAGCAAAGCTGAATAGCGAGGTTGTTTTTATTGTCCCATTACCTGATTGGTTGTTATGAAGGTGTGAGGGGATATTTTTATACCACACTTAATAGCCGTGATGTATTTCTTCCCCAGTAACAACACAGACGCTGTTGCTGTTGCTCACCAATCCTGCAATCCCATCCACGGTGACATCATACTAATTTCATCAGTGGCCCATGGTTCAGCCAAACCACTTGTGCGGACATCAATTCTCTATCAGCACACTGCTGTCAACATAGAGGCAAGCTACTTACTGGAGGCTCACTCTGTGGAGTGACTACTGTTTACGTTTCTGGTAATAATGTGTTTACTTGAGCTGTCCAGACAATCAGAGCCAGTGACAAATCCCTCCTTAAGGATCAACTACTTATTCAGAATTAAAGAGAGTCCCTCGAAAACAACGATTAGGAGAAACAGAGAGTGTGTGTGTGTGTGTGTGTGTGTGTGTGTGTGTGTGTGTGTGTGTGTAAGCGTGCGTGTGTGTGTGTGTGTGTGTGTGTAAGTGTGTGTGTGTGTGTGCGTGCGTGTGTGTGTGTGTGTGTGTGTGTTTGCTGGTGTGTGCGTGTGTGTGTGTGTGTGTGTGTGTGTGTGTGTGTGTGTGTGTGTGTGTGTTTGCTGGTGTGTGTGTGCGTGTGTGTGTTTGCTGGTGTGTGCGTGTGTGTGTGTGTGTGTGTGTGTGTGTGTGTGTGTGTGTTTGCTGGTGTGTGCGTGTGTGTGTGTGTGTAAGTGTGTGTGTGTGCGTGTGTGTGTAAGTGTGTAAGTGTGTGTGTGTGTGTTTGCTGGTGTGTGTGTGTAAGTGTGTGTGTGTGTGTGTGTGTGTTTGCTGGTGTGTGCGTGTGTGTTTGCGCGTGTGTGCGTGTGTGTTTGCGCGTGTGTGCGTGTGTGTTTGCACGTGTGTGCGTGTGTGTTTGCGCGTGTGCTCATTCACTTATTTGAGTATTAAATACACAATTCTAGTAAAGGGTCTTAACGATATCTCTCCCTTCTGCTCGAGGATAAGCAGAGATTTGGACTAATGATGTCATTTAAAAACAATAACATTTGGGAGTACAACAGACAGACAGACAGCCAGATAGACAGACAGACAGGCCACTTAGCTGATGGCTAGTGGTTAGAGTGACAGCCAGCTAACCTGGAGGATGGTAGGCAGCTTGGCTCTAAGAGTAATATGGTGCTGTGATGATCCTGTAGAGAACAAAGCTTAAAAGCTGGATTTCTTAGAAACATCAATACACTTTCAAGTAAGCAGTCCCTTTTCAAATGTTTTTTTCAAATGGTGAGTGCATTGTCATATAACCTCTTGAGCTTAAAAGTGCTGGTTGAATCATTTGAAATTACAATATCAATTCAATTCCATTCAAATAACTTTTACGAATGTGTAGGACGAATGATACATACAAGACGTATAACAACATAAAACACAAACATGTAGGCTACAGTATAACACATGTAGGCTACAGTATAACACATGTAGGCTACAGTATAACACATGTAGGCTACAGTATAACACATGTAGGCTACAGTATAACACATGTAGGCTACAGTATAACACATGTAGGCTACAGTATAAAACATGTAGGCTACAGTATAAAACATGTAGGCTACAGTATAAAACATGTAGGCTACAGTATAAAACATGTATTCTACAGCGCAAAACATGTAGGCTACAGTATAACACATGTAGGCTACAGTATAAAACATTTAGGCTACAGTATAAAACATGTAGGCTACAGTATAAAACATGTAGGCTACAGTATAAAACATGTAGGCTACAGTATAAAACATGTAGGCTACAGTATAAAATATTTAGGCTACAGTATAAAACATGTAGGCTACAGTATAACACATTTAGGCTACAGTATAAAACATTTAGGCTACAGTATAAAACATGTAGGCTACAGTATAAAACATGTAGGCTACAGTATAAAACATTTAGGCTACAGTATAAAACATGTAGGCTACAGTATAAAACATTTAGGCTACAGTATAAAACATGTATCTATGTAGGCTACAGTATAAAATACGTAGGCTACAGTAAAAAACATGTAGGCTACAGTATAAAACATTTAGGCTACAATATAACACATGTAGGCTACAGTATAAAACATGTAGGCTACAGTATAAAACATTTAGGCTACAGTATAAAACATTTAGGCTACAGCACAAAACATGTAGGCTACAGTATAAAACATTTAGGCTACAGCACAAAACATGTAGGCTACAGTATAAAACATGTAGGCTACAGTATAAAACATTTAGGCTACAGTATAAAACATTTAGGCTACAGTATAAAACATGTAGGCTACAGTATAACACATGTAGGCTACAGTATAAAACATGTAGGCTACAGTATAAAACATGTAGGCTACAGTATAAAACATGTAGGCTACAGTATAAAACATTTAGGCTACAGTATAAAACATTTAGGCTACAGTATAAAACATGTAGGCTACAGTATAAAACATGTAGGCTACAGTATAAAACATGTAGGCTATAGTATAAAACATGTAGGCTACAGTATAACACATGTAGGCTACATTATAAAACATGTAGGCTATAGTATAAAACATGTAGGCTACAGTATAACACATGTAGGCTACAGTATAAAACATGTAGGCTATAGTATAAAACATGTAGGCTACATTCTAAAACATTTAGGCTACATTATAAAACATTTAGGCTACATTATAAAACATGTAGGCTACAGTATAAAACATTTAGGCTACAGTATAAAACATTTAGGCTACAGTATAAAACATGTAGGCTACAGTATAAAACATGTAGGCTATAGTATAAAACATGTAGGCTACAGTATAAAACATGTAGGCTATAGTATAAAACATGTAGGCTATAGTATAAAACATGTAGGCTACAGTATAACACATGTAGGCTACATTATAAAACATGTAGGCTACAGTATAACACATGTAGGCTACAGTATATAAGACTATAAATATTCTATGCAATCCAAGGGAATATACACAAATGCAAAAACATAAAGAGTTAAGGAGTTTGATTTGGCCCCACAGGGTGAGAAGTATTGCATGTGTAAACTCAGGTGTCCTCTCTCAATACATGCAGTAGCTCAGCAACATAGCCACTGCACAACACTACACACCAATCCCCTGACCATTCAGTTAACCCTGCTCCACATTGGCTCCACCATATTGATTCAGAGAGAGCTTCTTCCTCTCACTTCCTCTGAGGGAGCCAAGTCGTGTGGCCAGCTCCTCTATGCAGCTCCGCTCGCAGTGTCGTTTCCCTGCCGTCCCAGAGGGACAGACCAGGGATGAGGGAAAGCATCTGGAAAAACAAACAGGAAGCCCGGAGAGAGGAATCTTGGGATGAAATACTGCCGAGGTGGACGACTGCAGCGCTCTGCCATAATTGGGGGGAGCGGGGGGGCTGGTGGTTCATGGGTGAAGGGGTGAGGAGGGTGATGGGGGTGAGGGTGATTGAGGGGCCAAGAGAGGCTTTGGTCCCATTTGTAATGCATGCCTCATGAAAATATAATGAACAGGAGGCAGTGACCCGGTGCACACACACACACTTGCGGATGTACACACACACACACACGTGCATGCATACGTTACACACATGCGCATGCACAAACGTGCCCGTGCTCACACACACACACCCAAACACACACACTGTACGGTTCAGCTCAAACACGCTCTAGGCTGCCAAAGGATTTGACAGCAGTTATTGACATTATGTTATTTTTCATTGGTCTTACTGTAGTGAGAGTTGTTGTTCAATTCTTTGTGAGCCGATACTATCAGAAAAAAAGTAATACAATATAGTCACTTAGCTCAAGAGCAAAGGACAGTCATGTCTGATGTCATTTTAGTGGAACATGAGATATCTAAACCATGTTATTTCATGCCTGTCTACACACACTCTTCATCGTGGAAATGTCTCACGCTGACATTTCAAATAGAATTTCAAGGATCTGTTTTGCAGCTGGGAGAATGGCTCAGTTTTATTGAAAATCATTGGAGAGGTAAATGGATGTGTATATGAGTGGTGGAAATGGCATTGTGCAGAGCATGGAGCAGAGCATGGAGCAGAGCATGGAGCAGAGCATGGAGCAGAATATGGAGCAGAGCATGGAGCAGAGCATGGAGCAGAGCATGGAGCAGAGCATGTAGCAGAGCATGGAGCAGAATATGGAGCAGAGCATGGAGCAGAGCATGGAGCAGAGCATGGAGCAGAGCATGGAGTAGAGCATGGAGCAGAATATGGAGCAGAGCATGGAGCAGAATATGGAGCAGAGCATGGAGCAGAGCATGTAGCAGAGCATGGAGCAGAATATGGAGCAGAGCATGGAGCAGAATATGGAGCAGAGCATGGAGCAGAGCATGGAGCAGAGCATGGAGCAGAGCATGGAGTAGAGCATGGAGCAGAATATGGAGCAGAGCATGGAGCAGAATATGGAGCAGAGCATGGAGCAGAGCATGGAGCAGAGCATGGAGCAGAGCATGGAGCAGAGCATGGAGCAGAATATGGAGCAGAGCATGGAGCAGAATATGGAGCAGAGCATGGAGCAGAGCATGCAGCAGAGCATGGAGCAGAGCATGGAGTAGAGCATGGAGCAGAATATGGAGCAGAGCATGGAGCAGAATATGGAGCAGAGCATGGAGCAGAGCATGGAGCAGAGCATGGAGCAGAGCATGGAGCAGAGGGAGAGAGACGATCATAAACAAAATACAATAAAGTAATCTATTGCCATTATGAGCATAAGGGATTGTATTGGAGGCCATGAGCAGTTTGAAACATGTAGCGTTTAGCTTTGCCAAGAAACTTGGACGAACACATGGAAACAATTGCTGTGTCATGCAGAACAAATGCACAGATGAATACACTCTGTGGACCTCTTCACTCTGCAACTCTTCACACACACACGCATGCACGCACGCACACACACACATATACAAACACACAAAAACACATACTCTTCCCTTCCACACACACACACACACACACACACACACACACACACACACACACACACACACACACACACACACACACACACACACACACACACACACACACACACACACACACACACACACAAGCACACACACACACACACACACACACACACTCCTCTAGCACGCGTCAGAGAAACCAGAGTGCTGTTTTGTCACACACCAACATATGGATCTGCTGAGGAAATGAAAGGCCATTCTGCTATTTAACCTGCAAGCTGTTGACCCCTGTGTTGAAAAGTTTTCTTGGATACTTACAGAGGCCTGCTCAGGATACGGCCCTGCACACTATGAACCATTGGGCTCCCTCCTTCTACAGGGTATTCGGCGTCTGATTGTAATTTTGGGGTTTCTTTCTGAAACATTTACAGTAGTGCACAGATTACCTCTGCGCCGTTTCAAATCCGCGGCAGATGCTCCACACTGAAAGCTGTAAGAGATGCTTGCGAGACGGATCGTATATGATTGTATACAGGCAGGAGAAATTAATTACCCCAGAGTGGAATCCATATGGATGGAATTGATTTTTGTTTCTGTCATCCCTTCTGTTTTTATGGTACATTGATTAAGACTGGATGGTTGATAGTAATCCAGAGATATGCTCTTGTGATGGGGCAGTTTAGGACGGTTGACAGTAATCCAGAGATATGCTCTTGTGATGGGGCAGTTTAGGACGGTTGACAGTAATCCAGAGATATGCTCTTGTGATGGGGCAGTTTAGGACGGTTGATAGTAATCCAGAGATATGTTCTGGTGATGGGGCAGTTTAGGACGGTTGACAGTAATCCAGAGATATGTTCTGGTGATGGGGCAGTTCAGGACGGTTGATAGTAATCCAGAGATATGTTCTGGTGATGGGGCAGTTTAGGACGGTTGACAGTAATCCAGAGATATGTTCTGGTGATGGGGCAGTTTAGGACGGTTGATAGTAATCCAGAGATATGTTCTGGTGATGGGGCAGTTTAGGACGGTTGACAGTAATCCAGAGATATGTTCTGGTGATGGGGCAGTTCAGGACGGTTGATAGTAATCCAGAGATATGTTCTGGTGATGGGGCAGTTTAGGACGGTTGACAGTAATCCAGAGATATGTTCTGGTGATGGGGCAGTTCAGGACGGTTGATAGTAATCCAGAGATATGTTCTGGTGATGGGGCAGTTTAGGACGGTTGACAGTAATCCAGAGATATGTTCTGGTGATGGGGCAGTTCAGGATGGTTGATAGTAATCCAGAGATATGTTCTGGTGATGGGGCAGTTCAGGACGGTTGACAGTAATCCAGAGATATGTTCTGGTGATGGGGCAGTTTAGGACGGTTGATAGTAATCCAGAGATATGTTCTGGTGATGGGGCAGTTTAGGACGGTTGACAGTAATCCAGAGATATGTTCTGGTGATGGGGCAGTTTAGGAATGAGGAGAGGAGTTGTTTTAGTTGTTTACAGCACACAATAAGGCTGTTCCTGATGACTATTGGTGGTAGTTACAGTAACTGTTATGGTGGTGCTTTAAATGGAACAGTGATTCAGCAGTAGCACTATTTCGAATCTTTTGTAGCCTACGATACTGCTTGTCTACACCGTCCTTCAGGCCAGATAAGAACAGTTGTCCTTGAACAAAATGCGTGGGTGATATTGCTATTGAACTCAACTCTGGATATGTGCTGAAATCGGTAGCAACATAAATAAGTAGCATATTTGCTTTGAACAGCTACTGGCCACTGAACTCCATTCACTACACTAAATTCAAAACGCCTGGTTCTCTGTCCTTGGCCATGCAGCGAGAGGGCAAGAGATAAATATTTCAACAAAACAAGACAGGACTAGTTAATAGAGCCTAATTTCTGAAAGCTCACATCCCTGGCCCCAAGCCTGCAGGCCTGTGAAGCTCCACCCTGCCCCCAGCACACATACACGGCTGCAGCCTGCAGCCTCTATGAGGTCAAAGGCTGTTTGTCGACCACAAACCACATGAAACTGGCTCGCCTGTCGCAGCAGCCGGCAGAAGATCCCAAGACGGTCATCGCTAGAGGCTTAGGTCCCGTATAAATACGCGTGTGACCTCACAGAGAGGTTCACACACACACACATACATTCTATATTTGCACTGAGCAGTACCCTTTTACCTTCCACTCAAAAACTATGTTTTGGTATTTGTTTAATTAGTCCACTGTTATTATGATGCATTTTAAAGCATATGATGCAAAACGAATCATACTGTAATTTCTTTCTTACTTTCTGAATTTTGAAAGTTCTATATCTTGAAAACTTGATTGTTGACATGCAATACATTTTGGGACAGTATCAACAGTGGACAAGTGAAACAAATACCAAAATATGTTTTTTGAGTGAAATGTTCCTTTAAAATGCTTCAGATATGATCTCACTGATATGACT